>PNEQ01027696.1:0-11943 GCA_003012365.1 Medauroidea extradentata | reverse complement strand
TCTGTGTTATTATTTAAAAGCATAAGTTGTTTTACTGGTAATGGTATAAAACTGCTACTAGGGTGCCTGGAAGGCAGTCTGTGATGACTGCGCACATGTACTCTGAGCGTGTTGGAACTCGAGGCGATGAGCTGGTCGGGGGGTAAGGCGAGCAGTTTCGTCATCTCTCCCTCGCGAGGCGCTGGACTGTCCCGTGTGCAGCCGCAGACCTGGTTGAGTCATGCTCCGCGCTCGTAGAGACCTGTCCGGCGTGCGAAGAGAGGATACGTGCAGGGAGGCCACCAGGTGTTTACACCTCTACCAGTTCATATTGTCTAGTCGAGTGAGCAGGAATTGTTTCGTGTCTTGTTAGAGGAAGACGCCGAAGCATTTGATTATATAATTCAACTTATAAGGAGGCATATACTCCAGCACCACCACTTATTCTTATTGGGTGCGACCGAAGCAGGTCGTCACTTCGTAGATCGGCTACACCAGTGCATCCATCTCTACCATTGCTGTGGAGCGATGAAGATGACAACACTACAGGGCTACCATTATGGGTGTCTCCAAGGTCGAGGTTCTACCCCTTGAGAATGAAGGCAGTGAATACGCTCTGTGTTCAACAATGGGCTCATCCACAGTGTGAACCAAGGACCTGGACGAAGTGTACAATGATACAAAGTGAGCAGGAATAGGAGTCGGAAGGTATGGATGCTAGGGAGGAAGTGCGGCGAGAGCCCTGTGCGCTGCGGGCCCAGGTTCGGGGCCAGCATGAGGGAATCCTGGAGCTGCAGCACAAGCTGCAGGCTCAGCACGTCATGGCGGAGATCCACCACACCGCCACCGCTCGCTTCCAGGAGCAAAGTCTTCTCCTCCAGACATTGGTGGGGCGAGGACCTGCCTAGTCGTCTCAAGAATAATAGTGTACGGTGTATATAGTGTAAATAGTGTGTATATAGTGTTTTACTGTGTTGTGTATATAGTGTTTTATTGTGTGTATATATTAGAGTTAATAGTGTTGTGTATATAGTGTTTTTAATAAATGTAATTTTTTTAAAACTTAAAATTGCATGAGTTTAGAGACATTATTCGCCTGTCATAACTTTTCTTAAAGAGCATCAGATGCAACAGTCCATGTACACGCAATCAGTGATTACATAGAACACAATAACATTATAATTAATTACTATAAAAGGTTTTAAACTATGCAATAATTGAGAATGAATATCATGACGTCGGTGATACAACAACGAAGTATTATACTGCCTAGAGGTAAGCATAAAAAAATATTGGTGATAGAGGCGAGAGTCCTGCCTATGGTACATTACACATCGTCCTTAAGTACATGGTGGAGTAGAATCAAGTGAGTAAGTAGGAAACAAAGATGGCTGCCGACTACGACACCCCCTCTGCCAAGGTGATGTACAATGGGAAACAAGAAGAGGTCGGTGGGTGTGGAGTTAAGGGATGGGAAGGGGAGGAGGGGGGGAGGAATGGGATATATGACTTATAGCTAGGGAGCTGATGAATGAGAGAGCAGGAGGAATGAGAGTTAAGACTTGTAGCTGGGGAGCTGATGAATGAGAGAGCAGGAGGAATGAGAGTTAAGACTTGTAGCTGGGGAGCTGATGAATGAGAGAGCAGGAGAAAAGTATGGGTGGAATGAGAGCAGGAAAAATTATGAGTGGAATGAGAGAGCAGGAGAAAAGTATGGGTGGAATGAGGGAGCGGGAGAAAAGAATAGGTGGAATGAGAGCAGGAAAAATTATGAGTGGAATGAGAGAACGGGAGAAAATGAAAATCCAATATGGCGGCCATAAACAAGATGGCGGCCGGAAACAAGATGGCGGAGATGACGTAATCCAAGATGGCGGCGATGACGTAATCCAAGATGGCAGCGATGACGTAATCCAAGATGGCGGACGCGGTACCTCGGCACCACACCCTCAACCCTCTGCCCCAGAACAAACTAAACCTATCTACTAATTTATTTCATGAAATTTAGTAGTGTTGCAAGTTGCGTTTAACGCCTTGCAGATCACAGTGATGTGACCATGGAACATGTAGTTTAATAATAGTGTTTGCTGTAAGGAGTATAGTGTGGGTGGTGATTTATATTTATGCTTTATTTTCAGTAGAGCGTGGCTTGCAGTGTGGACTCTAGAAGTTATCTGGTCTTGCTAATCCTTCCCTGAGACGTTCCCAGGGCTTAAAATACATAAAACACGTGGCGACAAATATATACAGAATTAGACATAAGAATTAAAAACCAATCTTTGAATAGTTATAAATATGTAATTAAAACACTTTAGGAATCATTTTAACTAATAAAAAAAAACTGAACTGAAGATAAAAAATTATTAGATTTGATGCTATTTCCCAACTCAAACAACACAAATAAGGGAATACCATACTACCTCCTTATAGTAGTCTACCTCTGTTCTTGCAATTTTGAATTACAAATTATATATATAGGCCTGCTAATGCTCAGTTTATTACGGTAGCGTATATAAGAGCTCCGCATCACATACAACTGCGGAATGTCTAATTCAGATACTTTTGTAGCAAATCCGTGACCCGAAGCTTCATAAGATGGCGGCCCGAGATGCCAATTAATTTGATAATCTAAGTACCAAAACAATTACGTTTTCAAAGTCACAGTTTGTGAACATGAAAAGGTAGCTACATATGTCAGTGTAGCAATTATAGAACTGACGAGCTTATTGCAATGTTAATAAGGATAAATATACAGGTGCAGTATATTAAAAGAAACGATGTCTTACGAAGATCAGCGTCAGAAAAGGACACATGTTCACTCAGAGAGCTAAGTTAGATTACTGCAGTATTCCTCTTGTTGAAACAACAAAACTGATTAAGCTGTGCAATTCGCCTCTCCTAGAGCGAACTATGTTTAGGATGGCGGTAGATATTTCTTTATTGACTTGGACTTTAGGTATTCAGCTTAACGTAAACGTAGAGAGAAGATTGCTTGTCTTTATTAAGCTCCGCCGACTCCATAATATGCCATGTAAAGAAAGTTGTCGTTAAGTACAGTGTTAAAATGAAATGCAGAAGTTCATAATTGTGTAACTGCCTTAAGTGAGGTTGTGGTCGCTGGCAGATACTTGCCGACCATGTAAGAGTGAGGGGGAGGCGGTGTGGAAGCTAATACAATCCTAACAACTACTCGCCTGCTTGTCATGTGTACCAGGAAACACCACCTCATGCTGTATATTGGAATATTTCTCTGCTCTCACATTCCCTGCTTTCTTTGTCCTCCTCCCCTCCCCCACCATCCCAGCTAGACTAGACGTTCTGTTGTGTTTATTGTCTCTGTGCAGTCTGTCTACTCACCGCCACAGACCGACTTGCCATTGCTGCTCGCAGTTTGCAGTGCACTTGTGAATGTAGCTGACACCTTACAGGCTTACACAAACCCATTGTTTATATAACCGTGGTCGAAAACTTGTGATGGAAATATCTCCGTATTTAAACCAATTTTTGTAAACATATATTTTTTTAAAATTCTCTGACCGTCAGATGTTATTACAGAAAAATATTAAGCCACCGATATCACAGGCCTCCAAGTGAAGTTCCCACAAACTACTATGAAACTTCCGTTGACAGCCCAATTTGCAATTATATTTAGACGCCAACTGTAACAAAGGTGAAGGCCTGTGTCACTTGAATTTATAACTATTTGTGTTATATTCATAGAGACATTTAAAAATAGCAAGAACCTTTTCTGATTCAGTATTTAGCAAAACAGTGCCGCGGTCAACGCCTTGTATGGATTGCTATGTGTTTGTTTAAATACGAATACAAATATTAAGTAGCACTGCACCAGTTATAGTTGTACACGACAGTAACGTGACAAGAATGTCAAATATGGACATCTCATATGGAGTCCAGCAAACAGTCTCCTTCTCCAGCTGTGAGTCAGTGTCACTTTATATTGGGACAACAAAAGCTCACTTGTGTCAATTAGTTTGATTAGCACTAACACAATGCTGGCAGTTAGCGCAGGAAGACAACGCACGTCAACTTGTGAGCAGAAAACTACACATTTTTCTTGAAGTATAAATCTGCATCAACTAGTAACCAAACGTCCATATTAAATCAAAGTATAACACTGAAATAGGAGAAACTTATAAAGTTCACATTTCCTATTTGCTGGAAGCAAGACTTCAACTAAAATATAAGTACTTTTGTTTTTGTCACTCAATTGCATTTATTATTTTTGAACGCCGTAGAATATCCTGAGCCTGCAAGCAACTCTAGCTGTAGGTTTATGTATGCAAAATTTGCAGACAGTTTTGGAAACAAGATAAAGTTTAAAGTCCTATACGATAATCTTCCATTTATTGATGTACGCTATGTTTGAAAACTACTATACAACTACGAGTAGTTGAAATAATCACGCCGCAAGTTTTTGAAATGTTGTGTATTCTCGGTTGTAGTGTTGAAATGGACATTGACTCTGCTGTGGGAGGGTAGGGGGCGAGGGTCTGGTTACTTCGCAAGGAGCGCTCGTCTTTGTGTCGAGATCGCTGACTGCTTCTAGGAAGTGGCCTAATTTCCGCGGGTCAGCCACCTCTCCTAGCAAGAGAAGCAGTTGTTCACCTGGCAACAAGGGGTGTTAGTTGTGAAACTCAGTGCCCGAGTGTTGGCTGCTCTGGAGTTACTGGCCAACTTTTAGCTGACTTGGCAGCAGGGTTCACGCGAGGACGACGACAGGCGCCATGTTTGAGGAATGTTTGGGAAGTCACTGCCGGAGTTTTATGTGTTTTTCGAGCCGGGAGGTTTATCTAAGAACCACGGCAGTGTGAGTTGTAACTACGGGTCGTGAGAGGTTCGCCTTGGAAGGACAATCCTCTTCTTTGAGACTAGGAAACCAATAGTTTTGCGATCCTCGATATATGAGCAAAATTGATGTGTTGATATTCCGAGGGCTTGAGCCATGCGGGGACATGGACACTTCTGGATGTCATCTTGAGAGGACGTTCATGGTAAAACTGAGGTATTCCGCTCGCAATGCCTCACCTTCCACACAACATTTATCTTAGCAGGAAGAATAGTCTCCAACCAAGATGCCATGTTCCAACTCGCCAGTTACTACTCAGCAACTTAAACAATGGTCGTGAGTTCTTGGCGCTTCCAATGCGGGGTAAATAAGAATGCTGCCGACCCACAAACATAACTGCTGACGTATCACGTCTATCACACACATTATTTACAAGCATTCGTTCTTTGATAGAAACGGCATTCCCACACTGCCATGTGAGATTCCCCCAACTTTACCAACAAACCTAGGACGTCCTGGAAAGGTAAACCTAATAGGATAAGTCCGAGGCCAATTGAATAAAGAAAGGAAAAAAAAACAGAACAGTAGAAACATGGAACACAGTTGATGATTAGTGTTCCTCATATGGCCAGAGAAAGGGCCTTTCCCCAACAATTAAAAAAAAAAAAAAAAGTTTCAAGAGTAGACAAAAATATGAAATATAAATTTGGTAATATGAATTAGGTTAAAAAAAAAATTAAGAGAGGATATTCTACTTTAATACCCAGATGGGGACTATAACAATAAATCTTTGCACATTTTTAACATGAGTAATTTCTTCTGTGTTGACATTTGATTGATGCTAAACTACAAAATTGCTTAAGAATATCATTGTAAAATTATTAAATTAAGGGATCCCCAATTATTACTGTACCTTAATATTACATGTCTAACTAAAATATTTTTTTAACGTTAAGTTATTTAAATTTTGCACAGGTTAAAATCCAATTGGAAACAAACATAATTACTTGGAAATAGAGTTCATAATAGTGTTCAGGGCACTCCAAGTAGATGGGACGAGAAGAGATATAAACATAGGTTAGACTTTCCTGCTATCCAACATGCGAATACTCTTGCCATGTCCGATAGATGATAACCTCTCCTTCTCGCGCAGGTCTACTGACGGTAGAGCAAAGAGACGAGCACAAATATTATCAACCTCAACATTGAAAGATGCAGCAATCCCTCACAGGGATATAGTTATATTGCTACATAGCAACCAGCATAAACCGCATGGACGGGAACCGCTACAGTTAAAATAATCAAAACAAGAGTTTAACAGGTGAACGAGATGAAACTCTCAACGACACTTAAGGGAAAAATAGTGCACGGAGTGCCTTGTGTTTCGGTGGCGCTTGCGACGTCAGGAAGATTTATAAACTGACCATGATCATCGGCGGCAGGTGCGGAGACGATCGGTATCCCCTTTTCCTTGTTCCATGTAGTGTGTTCTTTGCCTCCCCTCTCCTTTCCTCGACGCATGCGCGGCGATGAGCCCTGGCCAGGCTAGTGGTCGTGTGTGCTAGAGGTTTCTTCCCTATCAGCTCTGTTCGGAGGCAGTTCACCTGGGCACACACATGTAAATTAACTCCATAACGCCGTCGTGACATGGGCAGTGTCGACATTTTGGTACACGAGGTGTACTCATGCCGCGACGAGTGATTTTGAATTTGAATCATGTTTTCTGTAATTTCTCTATGTTGACTTTTGGAGACGTAGTTCACTGGAGTTTGCTTATATGCGTTGCGAAGCTGCATTTAGGCATCGAGTATTAATTGGTTTAATGGCGCCGTGCCTTCAAGTATGCCTTCTTCCGAAGGTTTCATTCCTTAAAAAAGGAAGTCCAAAATTGGAAATAATGTTACCGTTTCACTGTTGAGCGCTAATTTTTGTGAATTGGATTATAAGGTTATTGAAGCGGCTGATTGCCGACATTTAGCGCTTTCATTTAATTCATTTTGTACATTGTAATTCCATATTTCAGCAACATTGTCGCCTAAATTTGTAATTCTGCATACCTTAATGTGTTATGTTAATAAATGTCTTGTTAATGGATTTCTGACACTAATTTGTTCATATTATCACTTTAATTTCTATTTTCTTTTTTGCCCTAGTGTCTTCATACGTTATAACTCGCTAGGTGAGATTGCAATAGTAATTGACAACAATAAACTTACCTGAAGTGGGAATTAAGTCTTATTACAACTTTTATAAAGGTGAATAACACAAATAATTCTGGCTGATGTCCACGCCATGATGTGCAAGAATCAACGAGGTCGAGTGAAAGTCGTGTCTAGAGCAACGAGCTATATAGTTATAGAGGGGCGGAAAAGCTTCCAAAGTAAAGCCTAATTGAACGGCTGTTTTGACCCTAGAAAACATAGTGAACAGCAGTGTGGCCAATATTATGTTGAAAATCCGTCCTAAGTTCGCATAAAATCCGTTACTTTATAGCTCCACTATATTCTCGCTAAACACGGGATATAATTGCCAATACTTATTGTAATATATTATTCTGTAATAATTTTTAAATTAGCATAATCACTCGTCTCTAGACCGGATATAAGAGTCCGCCATTTTATCTAGAGTCAAAATACCACGTTCAATTGGGCTTCACCTCAGAGCCTTGGAGATTGCTGTTTCCGCCCCTCTAAATAAATGACAATGTCAGTACATATAACCCAAACTTCCCAAACTTCCATTATTACGGTATAACGTAAGACAAAGTTAATGTCCATATAAAATAAAACTAATTAAATGAGCCCAATTCAGAAAATATAGATTTAAAAAATGTATATATCTACTTCATTTAAGTCATGTCGTATTGTGATACGTCACAAGACTTAACAAAACTGTCCACACTATGCTGTTATGAGGGCAGAGAGTTGCAGTCCATTCTGCCCATAACAGATACATGCATAATATGATACAGGAAAAGGAGAAAGCTTTGCTTGAGATACATTAATGAAAAGGTAAACTTCAACAAATGAAAAAATGAGAGGAAAAAAAAAACAAAGTGATTAAATTTTAAAATGCTTTTGCCAGAAAATGTGCCATCAGGTTAGGTTGCCAAGGTTGGCAGGACTGAGTATGGCATGTCCTCAGTCTCGGAGCAATGGCCGAATTGCTTGTGTTATTACTGTCTGTATCCCTACTAATAGTACATGGCGGCAGCGGTAAAACGAGCACATGTTGGGTTTAATATTGTCGGGAGTACAGTCCTAAAAAGAAGTAATGACGGACGAAAAGCAATCGCTCACGACGGGCGGTGTGAGTAATCTGAAGCCTCCGCAGCCGATGTAGTTCGGAACTCCGGCATCATAGCCGGCGCGGCGTGGGAGCGCTATACGTCAGTGACTGGGCATGGTTATAAACCTCAAGCCGAAAAGGAAAATATTCTTTTATATGTTTTGGGTGACCGAGCGGAGGAAATTTGGACACAGTTCGCACCGGAACCAGACACACTTGAGCTATCTTTTAAGGCGTTCCGGAAATATTTTACACCAAGGACCAATACAACTTTCGAGAGATACGAATTCAATTCTCGCGTGCAGTTACCAAGTGAAGCAGTCGGGGACTTTGTGACTGCTCTGCATACACTGGCGGCTATAGTTGCGATTGGTGGTCTGCATGGCAGACAAGAAGACGAGCTCGTTGGTCTAGAGGATATCGGCCGGCATAGAGTCGTAGCAACTTGATGCTACCAGTTAGCATTAGTCAGTATTCAAACAACATAGGAAGTAATATCCAACACTCAGTTTAAAAAAAACCACATGTACCGTATTAAGAAAAAGTAACTTTGCCAAAAAGGAGTCTAGTAACAGATAAAAATAGATGAACTAGACTAAGGAAAACAAAGCATAAAAAACATGTGCCAATAAACGGCACACGTGTGGGACGGTGGTGTAGTAGTGGTTACAACGCCAGCCCCCTGAGACGGAGACCAAAGTTCTACTCCTTGTGGGACCGTCCTCAGTAGTCGCATTTGGTAAACTATGCTGATGCTGTTCGGTAGTGGGTTTTCTGGTATCATTCCCGCCACTCACATCCTGCAATCTGCTCTCACCTCGTGTCGATCTGTCAGGTGTTCAAGAACTTGCTATTGAACGTTCAAGAAATCTCTCAGTTCCATCGTCCACACTGCCCAGACTTCGTTCATAAAAGCCAAGAAACTCCGTAAACAATGTAAGCTCTTCAGCAATGTTTCCACAGGCTCCGCTGCAAATGCGATAGATGGACTGAAAGCTTTGATATATCTCCAGTTTATAGCGCATCGAGGCGACGGCGTATTCGCTAGTCGTTTCTGCGTTGCCTTTACAGCTGCCTCGTGTTGCTTACTCTGGCACGCGGGGATACACGCGCTTTGGAAGAAGGTCCTCTCGTGTTTGCTTGCAAAGACGAGGGAAGAATTCTCCAATAATGAACCTCTGGTACCGTTACATTCTTACCCTGCAGCGCTCGCTTTGAAGCTTATAAGGGTTAGTTTCGAGACGAATTCCATGTCTCAACCGTCTTAACTATTGACGCGCACGACAGAATGCCAACATGATGGAAGGTAGTCATGATGACGTAGCTGCAGTTAAGAACTTTGCAGATGAGAACCACATTCCACATACACACTGATAGAAAATACAGTTCATACGAACTCCTATACATCTTTTATTTTCCGTTTCTTAACGTATATTCAATGGAAGTGGTAAATAGTTCTTACACTGGCTATACTTTTGGGACAGCATTATTTACCATTGATGAAGGAAATGAATTTGTCGATTTTAGGAATGACCGTGGTCTAAAACTCTCGTACTATAAATTAGTTGCAGATTCTGAGGAAAAGTTAAATTAAATAAAAAAATAATATTTAAATAATGTTCTTATGGCTACCTCTGTTGAGCAAATATCACATGATCTAAAAAAAAACATAGGCATTATACTGACGTTTTCTGTACAGTATATTTGTGCAGAGACATTCACATCGATCGACCCCATCAAGTCCAAAAATTTATAGTTATGAATTTGGAAGGCGACATGAGGCGCTCTAGTCAATCTTTCGACTCCGAACAAACTTATTAATGAATGGACGCTAGGCCCAAATTTCACACTAGAAAAGTTTCTGCAAGGCATTATTATAAAATTTCCATAATGTACGACATACATTGGACTCTGCAGAAATTATATTTTTCTACATCACTAATATGATATTAATATTACTTTCAAATATTATTTTAATGACAATTTTATATAATTCACTAGTAATTTTCAGATGTACAACTACGTCAGTGTGATGATAACCTAACGTTGGTCAATAATGCGTCAAGTGTAACACAGTATACTGTATGTTAGTGTGCATAGAGGAATATAAGACCGGCAAACAATGCCATAAGAGAAGTATGACTACAGCTTGCAGTATAACAGGCTCAGTAAGTCGTGATCGCTTTACGTCACTGTGTCACCCAATACATGATGGCTTTATAAACTAAGTCTACTTGTTAAGAAATGGAGGGAGACAAGTAGTCCTACATGCCGTCAATGTTAACTTTCGCCACCAATTACACGAAAACTATAAAATTTTTCGAGACGGCACTTGTTTTGTGAAAAAGATAAAAATTAAATAATCGGAACTGTGGTTTAAAAACAGATACTTTCTTCTGACAAATTAAATTTTACAGTAACAATATTCCAAAAATTCGAATTTTCGCACATCTTAATATTTTACTATTAAAAGAGTTCAGAATTTGCCGACTTGTAAATTTTTGCTAATCTTGTAACAATTCTTTATCATTACTTTTAATATAAATCGATAAAAACATTTGTAAATGGTAAGATCCCAGAAACGTGTTCGTGGATAGAACTGTTTTGCACTGGGGCGATTGGTATGTACAAGGATTGAAGGACAGTAAACGACCTCGGATTATCAACTATCTCTTCGGAGCATCTGCTCACGCCACAGTTCTTGCAGAAACAGCGGTTTGGCCAGGACAACATGTCTACGATAGCGCGAGTCGTATTTGCAGTGACGTTCGGGAAGTACTGTAAGTTTACCTCAGCGATCAAATATCGTTAAGCACGAAAAACGGTTGCATCATACTAAAAGATCAGTAAAGAAGAAAAAAGCATTTACACGAACCGGAAATAAAATTTTAAATCGTCGTATTAATTAGTTATTTATGTGATCCATTCTACATTGCAATTATCTTCTATATAGTCGTTTATATTAATTAACCTACAGTGAAAACGAAGAGAAGTTCATGTTTGTTATGCTAGCTAAAAGCTTTTAATGTGTGCATTTACTACTGAGGTCGTGTTAACTTTGCAAACATTTTAAATTTTGTGTCAATTTTAATTGCAATGCTGTGATCATAAAACTCTGAGTGAACTAATGTGTATAGCTTTGCTTTGAACGCATTTAAATATTCAGCCAATGTTGCTTACGTTCTGCATATGCATTTTTTCATCACATTTAACGATTAGTTTATTTGCAAACGCTTTTACAGCATCCTTAAAACTCACGAGATTTCAGTAAAACAGCATGTTTTGTATTTTAACAGTTATCTGGGAAGAAGATACGGGTATTAAGTCATGGTCGATTTGTTTACAGAGTGCCGTACTATATTCGTGCGATCTGGCAAAATGTGAAACCTGTCTGTGAGATGGAGTTAGGAAGAAAGAGAGGGTGAATAACACCGAAATTGCGTGAACATTTTTGCTAATACTATTTTCTTAATAAATTCATTTTTACTTTGAATAATTTAACAGTACTCTGATAAGTCACATGCTACTAAATTTTCCTGTCAACAATGTTATAGGTGATTCGGAATAAAGTGAACACTCAAAAAAGCCCTGATTAATTTCTATTTCCTGCCAGTTTATATCTTTCCGCCGATGTAAACACAAATAATGCCACGCGCTTTTATTTACATATGGTCGTGCAATGTTTACAACTACATTAAACTGCTCCGATAAATTTTAGCTACAATATCTACTCATTAAATGCACGGGGGCTGAATGTAAGATATAAAAAAAGTAATCTTAGTTATAAATACCTGCGAGTTAATGTCTGGTTTCTGTCCATCGACTAATCTAAACAACACGCGCTATTGCCGTTACGCATCTCGTAAATG
>PNEQ01027695.1:0-11943 GCA_003012365.1 Medauroidea extradentata | reverse complement strand
GCTTTACAAGTTTGGGAGTTTATTTTGTGTGAAAATTGTTTGTTTACACTTTTAATAGCTATATAAATGTTAAATTAATACTACTTAGTAATATTAAAAGCCTTTTTCTGCATTTCCCACATTTTACACTTTCCCGCTTTTTACACCATTTTTGCAGGATCCCTTGAATGGTGTAAAAAAGGGGTTCTACTGTATTTTGTAATACAGCAAAGTACTGCCTTGACATAAGTGGGCCATCAGAACATCCGATATGTTAAGATAATATCATTAAAATATCAAGCCAAGCTGTGTCTTGTTTTACAACAAAACAATATATATTGGTCAGGAGTAACAAAAAACTGAATTTACAAATGCTAACAACTTTGGTTTGTCTTGCCAATTGATATGATTATTACTATTATAGGGCGTAAGATAATATAGAATGTTGGGTAAACAAAAGTCAGGTTAAGAAAATTATATTTACAGTATTTATAACTTTTGAAAATATAGTACCATAGAGGTATATCATAAAGCAAAATCGATTACATTGCAGTAATATTATGCCCATATTGTATAAATAAAAGAATGGTAACACCTTATATACAATGGAATCACTTTCTTGAGGTTAAGTATATTGTCCCCTTGCATGAGTATTTAATGGGCTTCTACTGTATTTGTAATTTGTACATTATGTATTCTTTTTTTTTTTTTTGTAGAAAATTCATATTTTCCTTTGAAAAACTTTGAAAAGTCTTGGAATTTTTTATCTTTGTTCGTTGGGGCGCACTGAAAAGTGCATAAAGGGCGCACACAATTTTTTGCGTGACCATTGAGTATTAAAGCTGCAAACACATTTTCGTAAATTTCTGACACATGTACTTTTTCTACTCCCTAATATTTTCTGTGGAATTCAGGTGAGAAATTCAATTATAATACAAGTTGCTTTATTTGTGGGAATAGAGCATCAATAGATAAGGCTGCTTTGGATGACAGGAATTTGTATAGTTCTCTGTGTTTTGCAATTGTCACATGACTAGTTGCATCCCACAAGGAAATTCAAATGATAGTAACTCTAGAAATGCTGATATTTGTGCCCGTTTCTTAACCAGACACCATATACCCAGGCTGCCAAACTTTGTTGAATTGTCTCGGACTAAGGCACACATCTGCCTTTACACACCCAACCATTATTAACACTCAACATTATCATTAATGTACAACAACAACAGGTTCAAACAGCTACTAATGACGTTAGAGCAAGATAGTTATAGCAGAACGTATATTATGTTTCAATATCAGGTACAGAGTTCGAATACAAGTCACACAGCAATGAAGTCAAAATGGGCATGACGCAGACACAATAGTCAATTTGCTGTCAAGAAAGGTAAAGTTAAATTATAGATAAATACATTAGTGTGCATGAGCTAGTACGCTAGCTCTCCATTATTAACAAAATTAAAACTGGGAAACTCGTCCCGCATATAATGGTTGAAAAAAAGACGTTAATTTAAAAAAATTGTTTTAAAAGAATTTACCTTATTTGATTTTTCGAAACTTGTCGTTACAAAAGACGTTACAAAGCTTTCCACGACCCTAGGAGACAAAACCTGAACCACATGCCGCAAAGGCTCTTCCAACTGCATTCAACCAATCCTGCACACAATTTGAGTACTTCCCCCATGTAGTCAACCAATAATTTGATCGCGCTCACATTTATTCACGGCCGTTGTTATGACTGAATACAGTGCCCCCACTATTATAGTGGCCATCTTGTGAAACCTTAACAGCACGCCACCAGGCTGTTTCATTTAGGCTGTTTACTTTACGTGTCAGCGCCAGCCGCCAACAGAATTACATTTTACATCACTTTCAACTGTTAAATATGTACACTGCTGTTTCTATTAATTAATGGACAGACTTTTCTCATTGTCAAAGTAGTATTAAAAGTTAGGAATGCAAGTGGGGAAGACTTGACGAAGGCAGAAGCGCCTTAGGGAAGAAAAAAAAGTGAATAGTGTATTTTGGCACGTGCTTAGTACTTAATTTGTTTAGTGAATCAGTATGAGAAACAAACAGTTCTATAAGATGATGTGTAAGAGACAAACGTTGGATTCAATTGTTTCAGTGCTACAAATTTATCCTTTTTCTGTTTTGAAAAATGGCTGCACCCAGAAAAATCAAATTTAATGAATGGTAGTTGATAAAATGTACGATTTCTTTGTGATTGAAGCCTGAATCTTCATGGTTGAAGCCTGAAGGCATGTATTCAGCATGTTGTACAGTTTGTAAAACTTTGATATCACTTACCAGCATGGGCAAGCATGCTTTAACAAGTCACATGGCAGGGAAAAAACATGAAGTGACTGTCTCATTCAAAGCACAATCATTGGGTTTTTAAACATTTTTTAACACTGCCACCAAGCAAAATTCACTGAATGTAGACATACACCTACTATTCCTGTAGAAACTGCAACACCATGTTCTTCAAATTCTTTTGTGCTGTTCGTATCACATGGAGAACAAAACCATCTACTACTAGTCTTAATATATTTGTTTTAAAATAAGAGGTTACAAAAACAGAAATTATTTGGTGTATGCAATCTGTCATGCAAAACCACTCTCTGCATGGAAGTGAAAATAGTGTCTCATTGTTCCCTATCATATTCCCAGATTCAGAAATTTGCTTCAAAACTTATATTACATAAAACTAAAATTGGCTACACAATATTATATGGGTAAGCACTTTATTTTCATGAAGAGCTTCTTGAAATGTGTAATCAGTGTCGCCATTTTGTAGCAGGTTTCGATGAATTTATAAACAAAGTATGTCAGAAAGGCCAGATGGATGTAATGGTGAGGTTTTGGTCAGGCAAGGATAATGAAGTTTGTACTCGTTATTTTGGGTCGGTTTTTCTTGGCCATACAACAGCTGCTGATTTATTAGAGGGCTTCATTAAGGCATTGGGTGGGCTTGATATTAAGAAGCTGATGAAAGTTTCAAGGATAGCCCCAATGTCGATAAAAAGTTTCATCAAGATCTGAAACTTTATTTGAAAGGAGATCCTGACATGCCAGTGGTACTCAGTGTAGTGACATGTGGACTGCATGCTTTGTACAGCTCTTACAAATCATCCATTTAAAAGACAAGTTGGGGTATTGTTGAATTCTTGTGAGCTCTTCACTATATGTTTTGCCATGTACCAGCAAGGTGTGCTGATTATGTGCATTACTGAGGTTCAGATATTTTTCCTTTGAAATACTGTGAAGTTAGGTGGCTTGAAAACGTAAAAGTAGTAGAACGTACCCTGACAGTTCACCCTCATGTAGAGAAATATGTAGATGGTGTTAAACTGAACAAGAGTGTACCAACATGCAACTCTTTTAAAATTGTTTCGACTGCTTTAAAAGATTTGGAACCATTCCTTATTCGATTCCAGTCTGATTTACCTGTCGTGACATTTGTTTTTTAATCATTTCTCTCTTCAATGCTAACTGTAATGTCAAGATTTGTGAAACCTGAAATCATTGAATCTATAGCAAATGTGGCATCAATTGATTTACAGAAAAAAGAAAATTTGTGACTTGCAAAAAGAATTAAGCTAGTATTTGCTACAAAAATAGCTTTATGCAACTGCCAAGGAGTTCAAGTACGTGATGTCTTAGGATTTTGCCAAGATTATTGTAATGTTATGGCTGCTTTGTGTCTAAAATATATAGTGAAACATGCATGCATACAAAGTCCTACATGGCACTCAGCACACATCCACCTTGTGTCATTTCTTGTTGACTATTTCTTTGTGCTATGCTTGCAATCAGAGCATTGTCTTTGCAGCTTCGTCTTTATTGCTTTACGTGCACTGGAGCAGGAAAGTGTCGTACTGTGGACCGCAAAGGCATGGTAACATAAACGGCGCCCACCTTTGGAAGGGGTGCAAGTCAGACAGAACTCTTCCAGTAGTTGGCGAACAAGGTTGAGGCGGAACTGTACCAGTGTACTTTTTTTCCTGTTCTGACGTTATGCAAAAAACAAGAATTCAAAATAATGGTATCCAAAAACATGTAGAAACAACTTCTTGTACCATTTGAGAGACTTTATAGTGCTGTCCAGAAAACTTATTTGCATGTCGGCTTATGGACCAACCCCACTTTTTTTGTACTCTCTTACTGACAGAGGCTTCAAAATATTTTCCCTTAATGTGCAATCCTTTTTACCTCGGTTTCTGTAGTACTGGCGCGGGAAATATTTGTGGTAGCTGCCTCATTTCTGTCTGAATCAGAATCACCTATCAAATTATCATTGTCACTCGCTGATTCCCAGTTGAAAATAATTTCACTAAGTTCTTTTTTAGAAAGTGCTTCTCTGAGAAAAGGTTTCATTTTTATTATATGGTTTGCATAAAATAACACCAAATCATACTATACAAAATACAACATTATTTCATTCTCAAAAAAACAATCACACACACTGTACTGCTGCACAAACAAGTAATGTTTATTTTTCCACAAAATGTATTATTTAGTGCGATTCTTTTGAGCAAAAAAGACAAAATAATTGATTACAACATATCGCAAAGTGACACGGTGAGTGGTTTAAAATTGTGATTTGTAAAAAAAGAAACCTATTTGTCTTAACTTTAAATAAAACCTAACTGTGACTGCCATGACACCTGTTGATTGAAAGGTGAATCCAAGTGGATTATCGGCGTATTATTGATCTTCATGAATATGTAATATAACCCCAAACAGTTGAAATAACGAATGCTAGATGGCAGCACATGTCAAAAGCTCTCAAACATAAATGTACGACGATACTACTTTGAGACACTTTGAAAACGTATATTTAGGAGCATACTCTGGTGTACCACTATAAGTTTGCTCGTAAATATAGGTACGTTCATACTCCTCAAAGGATTAATTTCAAAGAAACTATCAACTGAAAAACACCAATTAAAATTTCTAATGTATGAGGAGAATAAACATGTTGCGTTGCGTGTTGCGTTCTTTGGAATGTGAAGAGTAAGTCTAAGTCTTTAAATCCATTACATACTTTGTCAGAATTAATCAAAATTTAAAACGAAACATAAAATTGTAATGGTTTAAGATTTTTCACACTATAACGAACTGTAACTGCCCAGTCATAAATTTACAAAGTTAAAACTGTCAGTGCCATTAACTATCGTATCTACCAGTTGAAACTATCAACTGAAATTAAAAATAAAGAACCACAAACAATAAAGTTAAAGCTGAAGGTAAATTAGTGACAATAAACCACATTAGTTACTCATTATGTTTAGGACATTGCCATCAGCTGTAAGTCAAACACATTTCTCACGGATCCAGGTATTGCATGAAAGACATGCCCTCATGTCTGCAACAGAATCTTGGCAAGCAAACGCTGCACGAACATGGCTCTTCACTAGCTTTCGAGGTGGTTGGTTAAACCAGGGTTGCAGTGATTTGGACATGTTCTTTTCCAATGAGATTTCTGTTCAGGATTTGAGCTCTGTAGTTAAATAGTATTCTTGCAGAGGATTGTGTGATGTTTATGTTTGATGTATTTGAAATGGTGACTTCAGAAGATTTGCCAATCTTTGAAAGAGTGATATGTCGTCTGACTCTTCTCAGTGTGTTAAATGACCGCCCTGCATAATGTACACACCCACAGTTTCTTAAAATTCGATTGAATCTTAACAAAAATGGCATATTAGAACTGGTTGTTAAAATAATTTTCTGCGGACTAAAAAGAAAGCATGGTCATACTAACAGACATATTTTCTTTAAACCGGTTTTTATATGAAAACTAATACAACACTGACAACATGGCAGTTAACAGCCCCTCCCCCCCGAATGATTCTTGGTACTTAAATTAAAACAATAAAACGTAATGTACTTAAAATTCCATGGCAGGTAATAAGGCCCACTCGAAACACGAGTGGGCCTTATTACCTGTTAGCATGATAATTTTATTTTATTTGCAATGAATAAGAGGAATAATATAAAAAGGACTTCCTAGGCATGGTTATGTTTTGTTAAGTATATATTGCCATCCTATTTTGCGTATTTGTATATGCATAACTTGAAAGGCAGAATTTCTTTAGAGGAGAAATGTTATAAAATCAAGGAAACTCTCACCTCCGTATTCTTCCACGCACACTCTACAGAAAACAATTATGACTAAGAGTTTGAAACTACTGTTCTTACATAACGCCACTAGTAGATTTGTGGCTGTGCTGCTAGCGAAGAGGTTCACTAGCGGGTAACATTTTGAACAGCAACTGGGCCGTTTTACCTGGTGAGCCTTATTACAGTCTACCTTTTTTTTTGTGTGTGTGCGTGTGCGTGCGTGTGTGTGTGTGTGAGAGAGAGAGAGAGAGAACTACAGAGTGATTGTTAAATTAATAACTTATTGAAATATTTTCTTGTTTTCGATAACTGTCAATAGGAACAAAAAAATCGATGAACACGAGGGACAGTTATAATACAATGACCGACGGAGGAAGGTGGTGTAGACAGTGGCGACAAAATGTGACGTTGAGAGTGGGGATAGCCCAAGGCTAGCCATACGCCAAAGACACAGACATTGTCTGTCATCTTTCCAACATGAGAACTACTATGTTCAATCCAAATTGGAGGCTTTTAGTCTGACCACCAAGATATTGTGATACTACTGAAAAAAATTAAACATGCATATCACAAGGTACGGCAATATTTGAAAAAACTATGTTAGCTAACAATATCCTGCCGTAGGTTTGCGCATGTTTGCTGTGCGCAAACGAAACTATGCACTACACAATCCACTGTTTCTTAATAACATATACTGAGAAGATAAAAGAAAAAAACATGTTGAACTTCAAGAGAAATCTGGGAAGTTTTAAATTATTCACAAGCTACTTCTTACAAAAATAAGTCGCATTTTTATTTAGCGCCTCATCTGACTTATTGCAAAGATGCTGTAACTTTTAAAAGATTTGTGCAATTGGGGTAAGTTACAAACTAAAGAACTATTTTGGACATACATCATTGCAGCAACTGATGTGTCAAAGAAAACCAGAGAATACACACAAATAAATAGACAAGTAAACAAACATAATTTTGTTTGCAACTGGCAAACATAGGTAAACACAAAATTCCACAAGGAATACAGTCAGTGAGTTACAAGAAAATAAATAAACACAAACAAGCACTCAAGAACCAAAAAATAAACAAAGGGGAAAGTAAATAAATAGCTCAGATTATTCCACAAAACTATTTAACTTGAAAACACTCTTTTTGTTAGTTTACTTGTCTGTTTGTGTGTATTCTCTAGTTTTCTGTGAAAGACCATTGGCTGCATTGGCATTTGTCCAAAATAATTTTTTATTTTGTAGTAGGAAGGCTGTGTATCTCTGTCAATTTTATTCTGTCAAAATTAGTTCGATAGGCATTATACTGTGCATTGCGCACATGGGTACAAGAGCACATGCGTACAGGAGATACATTCATACAGGAGATACATTCATATTACAAAAAATGTGTGTAGTTTTAGTACGTACACGACGAAACAAAAAGTGTACAATTGTATAAGACAGTGTAGCTCAGGGAAATAAGTTGAAAGAATAAATTTTGAGCTTGTCACATAAATATTCCGATTAACAGTCTGTTCTTGTTTTTGATCGCCATCTTTTCTTGCTTAAGGAAAATTCCACTATGTTTAAAATTTACGTGTTTGTGATGGCAACATCAAAATGCTTGTCAAATCATGTTTGCGAATCCTAGGTGGCACACGCAGCTGTGATAGCTGTGGATGTTCATTATAAAAATACTTTTAAGAAAAAACCTTCTCAAAAAATTACCACTTTTCATTACTGCAGCGAATTATAGGGTATAGTTGCGATTTAACGGATTGAAAAATTACACATGAAATTGGTTTTAATATGTTTCCTTGCAACTATGTTACCATCACTGGCGAAACTGTAATTTATTTACATAAATAGTATCACATGTTAATAGGTCGAAACACACGTACTGACCACTAGAAGACGTTTGCAGGAAGAAAACAAGATGGGATTTCAGAAATACCTATGGACTATCATTAGCATAATCCTGCAAGTAATGGTACTTAAATGAGAACAGCAAGACTTAACACGATGAAGCCAGCTTCGGCTGTGTCCGTAACTTTGATTTGGGTATGCCCACTCTCACTGATTCCCCTTTTCTCTCGGCAGGGCCATAATGCCCGGTGCTTTCCCCCACCGCCACCCTTCTAACATCACATCACAGCTGTCCAAGTCTTGCCAAGTCTCCTTTCTTTTCATACATTTTCTCAGTGCTCACATTACAGCAAAAGTATTTTAATTTTTTTAATATTTTAAGCAGATTAAGCTTCATCCAGAATGTTTTCTAAATGGTGTCTGATTTTAGCCTTATTATGTTTCATGTTTCCATTCATTTGTTGCTTATACCATAATACCTTTACTGTCGCATCTTATTCATTCAAATAGGGAATTTCTTCTTTGACCATATTTATTTCTGAAGCACTATTCTCTTCTGCCAGAAACACAAAATGTACACTCATCGGAAAGCAGGTCGCATGCACAATGCAAATGTTCGGTCTGCCTTATTACGTCACTCTCATGACCACTTGTGTCGGCTGACCATGCAAAGTATTTCCCCTGAACACAATCTCTTTGATCGAGAGTTTTAGCGACGTCTTATGTCGGTAATTAGTCTGTCGGTAAGTTTGTCTCGCACAAAGTACATTAAGGCAGTGCAGTGGTGCCCGACAATTTTCAATTTTCAATATTTTCCTCGCTTCAGAGTTTTCAACAGAAGTATAGTCCTTTTTTGTGACGACGTTCTCTATTACATCTTTTAACATTATTAGGTAGTCCAGCAAATGTTGGATAGTACGGAAATAATTTACTAAGTAAATATGCAATGAAAAGAGTTGTAGACTATTACTTGGAGCATGAAAGGTGAGTGTTTCTATACGCCATCTGGAAAGTTTTAGAGTGGAGCAAACAATGAAAATAAAAGATGGTCGCTGTCCATGGGGCGGTTCACCATAATGTTTTAGATTTATTTATATATTTTTATATTTGAAGGTACGTTGTGTTTATTTTGCAGACTTTATTAGTTGCTGTTTTGCTATCATGAAAATATATTATCTTTCATAGTGTTTGCAAAAGAGCATTTCACAGTTAACATTTTCGTGTTATGGTTTTATGTATACAACCAAAACCAACAAACTCTATAAATATTTCTTCTAAAAAAACAATGTTAAGGGCTAGATCAACACGTATATAAAAACACACACTTTAATATTTTGTATTCATAAAACTTTCCTAGATTTGGAAAAAAATTATAAAAAAAAGTCAGTAACTTTTTAAATTAAAAAAAATTATTAATGAGTGAGTTTTTATATAAGTGTTGATCTAGCCCTTAAGGGGGTGGTCACCTCAGTTTTCAACGTCTTTTTATTATTTTTATATTTGTACCAGATATTATTTTTCTTATTTTAGACATTAATTGTGACAAAAACCAACTTACATACAAAACCGAAAATATTCACAGTGTATAACATTGTTGTAGGCTGTGATTTTCCCGTACCACTACTTATAACGTCCCTAAAAACATTTTTCATAAGTAAATAATATGTCTAAAATCAATAGTTTGGCCGGTATACGATTAGTAGTGATTCTTTATATTTACAAAAAAAATTTGTCGCGGTTATACAACTTGGTTAATTTTATTGATATTTTGTCGGTCAGGGAAATAAGAGCAGCTGACCTGGAAAAGTCAGAGAAATTTTTGTACAGGTTTTTCTAGCCACGCTGTTGTAGTTGTGTTCTTAAGTGTGGGGAATAACTGAGGATGCAAAGGAGTAGTCCGTGTTTTCTTCATCCCCAGAATTTTAGTCACTTCCTGGAATAACTTGGCTTCAAAGTTGTGGCTCTGGTCGGATTGTAGTTCGAGTGGCACTCTGAACCTTGAGAATACATGCTCCACTAAAGCATCGGCCACTGTGCTAGCCTCTTGGTTAGGTAATTGTATGACTTCAGGCCACTTAGTGAAGTAGTCTTGGGCCACCAATAGGTACTGATTCTTCCTCTCAGTCACTGGCAAGGGACCCAAAATATCTACTGCCACACCCTCTAGTTCTTGGTCCCTTTCTTGCTGTACAAGCATCACATGTTTGGCACCACCTCTCGAAATCATACCTGCAATGTAGCCAATAGAATCACAATCTAACTTTGTTGTGAGTCTTATTAACTCCAAAATGCCCTCCAGCTGCTGAACTGTGAAGTTCCTTTAGCACCTCTGGAACTCTTAATTTCTGGGAGTTATAGCTGTTGGCGTGTTTCTTTGCCATCTGCACTTTCCCAGTTCCGGTACAGGACACAATTTCTTAGAGATAGAAAATCCCATTGTGCCCAGTATGCCTTAACTGTAAGTAATACTTTGAACAGATAACTCGGCCCACTCTGGGTGCTGGCCTTTTTCCTTCCATTCTAGTATTGGCCCAAGAGCAGTCTCCTCTCTCTGATCTTCGCCAATATTTTCATCACTCCAGGAAGAAGGTTCATTGCCAGTTGTGAACTCTTGGATTCTTCTTCTCAGAGCAGTTGGTGTCTTCCCAGCCTTCCCTTCTTGGCGATCACAATGAAAGCACATTGGCTCGCATGGCATCCTGAACAGTTCATCATCATTGTTGTGTAAGCAACCAGGTCTGTGCTATATTTCCAAATCGTACTCTTGAAGGTGCAGCATCTACCTAGCTATCTGTCATCCTTGGTTTTTAAAGTTCAGTAACCAACCTAATGATGCGTGATCTGTTCGTAAAATAAAATGCCTTCCATATAAGTAATGGTGAAAATGTGAAATAGACTTGCGAGTTACACACTAATTTCTTTCAGGCTAATGTAACACTTTGCTGAAATACTCTAATGGTCTCTGTTTCCCATCCTGGTTCTGTGACAACACAGCACCAATCCCCACATTGCTCACATCAGTGTCTAAAATGAACTGTCCATCACTACTAGGATAACCTAGGACAAGAGTTGAAACCAAAATTTCCTTTAATTTTCTGATTGAGGTTTCACAATCGAGGGTCCAGAAAAATTTTCTTTTAGTCTCAGTCAACTCATGTAATGGCTTTGCTATTGTGGCGAATCCATGCACACAGCCCAAGGAAACTTCTTACTTGAGTTCAATCAGTTAGACGAGGCCAATCTCTAATCGCTTTTGTCTTCTCTGGATCTCTTTCTATCCCTTCAGCCGACACTATACATCCCAAAAATTTCACTTTCCTTTGGAACAAATTACACTATTTGGGAACTAGCTTCAAATTAGCTGCTGTTATCCTCTGAAGCACTGAATCAAGACAAGTGTTCATCAAATGTCTTCCCTGTAACCACAATGTCATCAAAATAAACCTGACAAATATCCAAACGTACTCTTTCCATAAGTCGTTCAAATGTTGGTGGAGCATTGCACAGTCCAAAAGGCATGATCTTGAATTGCCAAGTTCCTTTCCCTTTTACAGAAAAGGCAGTCTTCTCTCTATCTTTCGGCGCCACTTCACGTTGCTAGTAACCGCTTTTCATGTCCAAGGTTGAGAACCATTGGGATCCAGCCAGGCTATGCAGAGTATCATCTATCCGAGGAAGTGGGTATGAGTCTTTTCTGGTCACATCATTCAGCCGCCGGTAATCAATACAAAATCTTGTTGAGCCATCTTTCTTCTTAAGGGGGATTATTCCCTAAATAAATAATGTTAAAATGAGCTTGAAATTATTTATTTTGTAGTAGACATAAATGACAAATATTGAAGAAACATAATTTTTTTTAGAAAAAAATTTTTAATATATGTTTTGACACTTTTAAACGAACTTTGCATGCTAATTTTGCAGCCATTACAGCAAGAATCAGAATAAAAATTTTTACTTATTTCTGCATTCACTTGCTAGATTAAAGTACGAAAAA
>PNEQ01027694.1:0-11944 GCA_003012365.1 Medauroidea extradentata | reverse complement strand
CTGACTTGTCTGTAGAAGTCATTATTTTTCCTATCATATGAATTCTGTTTAAATATACTTCTTATGACTTCTACAGGCGTTTGGTTTCCATTTGGTCAGTAGCTCTAGTAATAGAGATATTGGTTGGCTTTTTCCTATATTATCTCATCCTTTATTAAAGTGAAAGAAAAGGTTTCAACAATATATTTTTTTCTTTACACTACTAAACTTTTTAAAAAACAGTCAAACGTGTTCTGAACTTACCAGACTTGTATTGTAACAATTGTAGAAGTTCGCATATTTACAAGGCGGAAGTATGTAGTAAATAACCCACACTGACATTAGGTTAATTACTTCCTAAACATTTTAGGAAGTTTTTCACAGTGTACGGACATCAGAACCTCGCAGCGATACCTTATTATATGTACAGCCACTGCGTTGCAGCTTTACTTCATGGTTATTAGCAGAGTGTCTTTATGCAGATGCGTTACAAGAAGGTTACTGCGACACTACAAGTTTGTGATTGGCGCGTAGAGCTCGAGATGCTGAGATGTAGAGCCATGGAGCATGTTACCTATGTATAGAACATGCTAAATTCGCGTTATCATTTGGTAGCAGGCTAAACTTCACTTTCCCATACATTACAACTGGCCACGAACTAGTATGGTATGTGTTGTCATTTACGTGTGTTACGTCTGTGCAGAGACTGGCCTGTCTACCATGTAGGCCTAAGTATTCTCCGCGGCAAGTCAGGACAATATCGGCCAGCGGGAGACGTCGAACAAGCCTATAGTCACTTGGAGTCTAGTCAGCTGTCAGAAAATAACGCGCATTTTGCATGTCCCTAGTTATATGATTCAGCGCTAAAAGTATCACTTCAGGATTGTAGGTTTCTCGAAGTCAATTTGATAAAAAATAAATAAAAAAACAACAATCCTGGACAATAGTTTTTGCCAACTTTCTGAGGAAAATTTTTTCTCATTTAACGTGTATCTGAAGAACAATCACTGACACTGAAATCTTGTACATTGAATTGCGGCGCAAGAGATCGCACTTAACAAATGCTTCATACTGGGTAAATGTTTGCTGATAAAGTTGGCAAATATAATTATCAAGGATTGCTGTTTTGCAGTGTTTCTAAATTTACGTTCAAAAAAATGTAGATCTCAATTGACTATTTCAGCGCTATTTATATCTTAAGGCCATGATCTTTTATAGATTTCAAATAATTGCAAATAACTCAAACATTTTTTAACCAAATGCTTTGATAAAAATTTGAGACTGTTTACAGTCACACGATACACAATTTTGCCACAGCGTTTTTTTAAAACAATGTAGGCCTACTGTACCGTTTGTTAGCAAAAAAATATTTTGCTTCATTTTAGCTTATTTTGACCACAAAATATGTTACAGTTAAGGGGCAAAACTCTAACATTCCGTTTGGTGTATTACAACAGATACAAGTGAATAAGACTTAAAACGGTAAGAATGAATATTAGATATACGTATTAATTGGCGTAACTAAAGAGCGAGGTCGTAATTACATGGTAGTCTTTAGTAGATGGCTGGAGTCTTGGATGTGGCATCGCTGCATAGGAGGCCTACTGCCGGTCGCTCATTGGCTGTCCTAGTCAGTGTAGACGTGTACACGCCACTATATATACACACGTTACAGACACTAGGGCGGCCAAGAAGTGACAGGCAGCAGGCTCCCGATGCAGTGTTGCCACATTCAAGTGAGTGAGAGATTTTGGTCAGCGCTTAACATCGAGGTATTTAGCGCTGGTGAGGAGTGACATGATGTTAGTATGGAGCGCCGGAATGAAGGGGCGGGGGAAACGGGAGATCCTCGAGAAAACCCGCCGACCAGCGGCATCGTCCGGTACGATTTCCACATGTGAAAATTTGGAGACCGACCCCGCCGGGAATCGAACCCGGATCGCCTTGATGAGAGGCGAGCGGTCTGACCTCTTGGCCACCGCGGCCCCTTGCCACATTCAAGACTCCGGCCTTCTACTAAAGACAACCATGCGCTTTCACTCTAAATTAATTAAGTCGTATCGTTTGAATAGTTTCTACTTTGGGTAAAACGAAAATAGACAAATCGCTACTTTAACACGCAACTGTACGAAAATTATGGAACTAAAAAATATTTTATTTGTGAGAAATTACTATTAATGTAATGTATAAGAGTTGTACAGTGTTTGGTACAATTATAAACTGTAATTACGAATATTTCGGTGCAGAGCGACCTTCAACGTGAAATGTTCACTGACATAATTGTTTCAAGTGTCAGGCGGGGTGACCAGGTGTCCAAGTTTAGCGCCGAGGTGGATGTTGTATGGTCATACAACGCTGTGACGTTGGCCGGGTTGAGGCGAGTCTGTGTGAAGACATCCCGCCATGTTTAATTAGGCACGCTATCTGCGCACTAGCCGCATTAAACCCAGGCCCCTGCCTTGTTCCTTGCCCCATTCCGTTTAATTACCACTTTTAATTGTTCGTTAATTAATTTGCTATTTCGAGACGCTGATCGTGTTACACACGGGTGCCAGCAGGGTCCCAGGCCGACCTCCGCTTGTCTCAGCGGGTCATTGTTGATGGCGAGCCTTGGTGGCCACGAGGAAGCCGTTAGCAGCTTCTTCTCTTGTTCTCACACGTGAAGCAGCATTTATACGACGTGCTGGAACATACCTGATGTCCCGGGTTCCATCCTCAGCTCCGGCATCATTGATTTCAGCTTTCCATGGTTTTTCGAAATCACTCCTACTTCGAATTAATCCTGAGATGGTTTCTTAAGAGTGTCCACGCGGCAAATATTCATAATTGTATATTTACACGGCATAGTTATCGCTTTATAGACGA
Source organism: Medauroidea extradentata (assembly GCA_003012365.1). NCBI lineage: Eukaryota > Metazoa > Arthropoda > Insecta > Phasmatodea > Phasmatidae > Medauroidea > Medauroidea extradentata. Next base: position 9,100 of record PNEQ01027694.1, on the reverse strand, counting down.
TACTTGTGACTGCATTTTACACTTGTAAACATTTACTCTCATAGTTTTCCCATAGTGACATGAGAATGTCAATGTTTGCAAGTTACGGGAACGTAGCAATAACAAAAACCAAGTTTCTTACTACGTAGAATGAAATAACTTACACTGAAATAAGATATTACGTGCAATATGTTAAATTACTTACAACCACGCAATGAGATTACTTTGCACTTTAAAAAAAAATTGAAAATAATGACCATTTACTTTATGTATGGCAATTTTTAAACATACAAAAGGATTGTTGTATGAGTTTTAAATACTGTGGCATATTGTCCATTATATTTCATTTCAGTGTAAGTTATTTCATTCGAGTAAAACACTTGGTTTTTGTTATTACTATGTTCCCGTAACTTGCGAATTGTGACTTTGGCATGCTACTAAAGAAAAACTGTGAGAGCTAAAAAATGTTTACAAGTGTAAAATGTAGTCACAAGTAACGTTAATAAAATGAACACAATGTCGTGCAAATATAATATTATGCATGTTTGCCACATGAACACACTTAAACCTGTTCTGCCCGACTCCTACCCTCTGTACCTCTCCTACCAGGGTCTGGTGCTGTACAATAGCACGTACACTCTGGAACACAATTAATTAATATATACTCTTATTGCAATGTTTTCTACAGGTTATGGGCGGAGCTTTCAACGAACTGAATCAGAGGAGGGTGTTCGCGGTGGCCGAGTGGTTAGAGCACTCGCCTCCCACCAAGGTGATCCAGGTTGGGATTCCCTCTAGTGGTCTGTCCCTGGATTTTCGCATGTGAGAATCGTGCCGGACGATGTAGCTGGTCAGGGGGTTTTCTCGGGGATCTTCCATTTGCCCCGCCCGTTCATTCCGACGCTGCTTCATATTCACATCATGTTACCCCGCACCAGCGCTAAAGACCTACATGTTAAGCCCTGACCAAAATATCTGCATATGAATAAGTGCAAAACCACTGGAAAATGAGTGAATATTCACTACTGTAAGTCCGACATATACTGTAGTGCAAACATTCCAAATGAAAATCGGTAAATGTTGAATGATTTTCCAGTTGTTTTTAACTATCGAAAGTCTATAAAACCACTGGAATATTTGTCAATATTTACTTATTCCTATTTAGCGTGTAAAGCGAAGATATCAATAAAATAAAATAATGTTTCATCTTGTGCCAAACAACGCATGAAAGCTCTCATGCTAGAATATAAGAACAATTATGTTATTAAAGATTTAACGTGTATATCTTCCAGCAGGAGGTTGATGCCTTCAGCCAATAGGTATTCAACGCCTATCACTAGAGACATGGAAATGTCATGTTATTGTTTGAGAAAGTTTAGATTCGACTGGCCTATATACATCCGAAAACACTCCGTGACAGTGTTGGCTCCGGACTTTCTATTTTTGTGTGCATGCGTTGCATTACAAGGTATTGGGAACTTTACAGTTGACCCCATATCACTGGTTAGTAAAGTCCTGCGGGCGTGCCACACAAACTGTTGCACATTGCAGTTCTGCTTCGTGGTCAGCCACGAGCCTTAGGATTCTACCGGCAATTCACAGATGTATGGTGTCGCAGGAAAGTTGTTGTAATTGGCTCAGTCAAATGAGATACGGCTCTTCACATATACTGTACACGCTACCAATAATCATGATGCATAGTTGCAGATGTGTACGTAAGATACTGAAACAGACTGTAGCAAAATTTTTTTCGCGAAAAACCAGGGTCCCTAAAAATGATAATTTAACTTTGTCACGTAACTTCTTAACACACCAATAATTGGAATTAGAGCTAAATTCTATCAATACCTACAACAGCAGACATAATATCATCTCCCACATACCTACTCACTACAACGCAACTTTTGAACGGCACTTCAGCTACATAGTATGTCGGGTCTGGAACAAGTTACCAGCCAACATTAATTAAACTAGATAATTAATTATCTTAAAAAATTACAAAAATTTCCTGCTTATATACAAAAGAAAATAATAAAAATTATATAAAAATAAACGGGAACGCATTTCAGCTTTTAACATTTTATCTTGTTATTTATGAGTAGTTTTTCTTCTTAACTTTATATTCCACTATTGAAATTTTAATTTGGTTTACGTAAATCCGACTATCTTTTTTTGTATCTATTATTAATTTATTTTTATAGTAGCCTAGGTAAGAATGTGTGTATGTATATGTGTTTGTTCTCATCATTGTGTTAATCTGATTACATGTAGTCTGTAATATGCACAACAAATGGTAAAACTGCTGTGTTGAATTTTTCCCGCGTAAGTAAATAAATAAATTAGTAGGCCTAAGCGCTTACTCGTGAATGGCGTACTGGCCTTACTGTCGGCGCAGCTGGGAACTCTGGCGCAGTTTTGCTTCTGTACGACAGTGTGTTCTGTGTTGAAGATGCGCGAACCACCCCTCCACTCACTGACTCATCTCTTATAAGTTTTCAGATTTACTTGAAGACGAGTTCGATATTGAAGTCACGTTAGTGCGAGTTACTTTCGAGATTAGGTAACTGCTTATTAAGGGGGCGGTTCACCAAACACTTTAGTATGTTTGCATTTGTATGGGATATGGTTTGTTTTGTAGACATACAGTGGGACTATTTTTATTGTAATGGAAATAGTGTTGCTTTCTTAAATTTTGTAATATAGCACGTCAAAGTTTAAACGTGTGTAAATTTTTTTTTATGCTAGAAAAGAAAACAAACTCATTGATCAAAGTGTGATAATTTACACTGACAAGCAGTGTCACGGCTACACCAAGAAATACATAAAATTATATAGAATTTCGTTTTGAATTTTTTAAAATTTGCAGGAAGTATGTATTTTTTAAAAATGCATTACTTAAAAAAAAATAGAAAGAAAAATACAATGTAGTTTTTATACAGTTTCCGCCCCCTTAAGCTTGTCCTTGAGATCTCAGACCCAACACCAGCACCGTAAGAAAACTTCCTACAGCATGTGATATTTTTCGCCCTTTTACAGATTGGTCAACTTACCATGTCTAGAGACACTGGAAAATCGCGGAAATGTTTAAAATAGTCTGCAATAAACTGTATTTCATTCACCGCAACACGTGTGAACAGTTTAGGGACAAATCACACTCGCTGTGTGTCCAAGCTGTGCAGTTATAACTGGGCCTGTTGTACAGAGAAACAACGATACAAATAAACTATAGCCAATGTTGATACGAAACATTCAGTATTATATATATATCACGTTGGAACCTAGCTAACAGTCAACTATTCCCGCGATTGCCAGTGTCTCTAGCCATGCCTCAGATTGAAACAAAGCAACTGTTATTATTGTTACGATACAAATATTTTAATATTAGAAATACATTTGACAGTTTCCTTAAATTTTAGAGAACGCTTCTATTTATGCACGAGAAAAAATTTGTACAATCACCACCCCTTCATCGGGGCTAACCTCAACATGGTGATGGCACCTAACAATTTCCAAAATAGCAGAGGCAGTAACGAGGGTTGCGATTCCCAACTATTAGCAAGCAACGCCTAGGCTAGGGTTTAATTTAAATTCAAACAAAGATAGAAACTCATAACCTCAAACCTCAGTATTGCAAAACTAGTTAATCATCAGCATGATCTGCAAGTAATGTCACAATTATTAGCAGACATGAAAAAGGGATATTACTATTTAGCTTCAACTTCAAAGAGAGATTGTAAGTAGGGTTCAATCGCAACAGCGATCTATTGATAAATCAAAACATCTTAACAATTACTTAACCTTGAAAATTTTACTAACCCTAATTGTTAACAATGAATCAAAAGAGTCATAATGAAACAAAAACATTGAACATTAACTTTACAAAAATACAATTAACAGGCGTGCAAACGGAATCACATTTAATGTTAAAGAATATGAAATATCAAGAAGCCCTAGTCGATAACCCTGAGGAGGGTGTAGCAAAGACAATAACTAAACATTGGCACACACAACAAGTGCTGACTGAGACACTGTTCTCAGCAGCAGACCCTAACATGAACCGGGGGGACACACGCCCCTAAACATACTTACTCGCTAATTAAGACTCGTGGGACCCACGCCCCAACACATAATCTCAAACACAAACATAACCTACCTCAGTAGTATGCACACATTAACTAACACCCTCGCACAAGTCTCATAAATCGGGCACATAAGGTGCACGCAAAACATCCAATTCATTAACTATTAAATATCTGAAATGGTTTACATCCTCTGTCAAATCTAAGCATCAAATTGTACGCCTACAAAGATTAATTAACCAACAAACAAACAAATAGAAAAATACATGTCTGTTCCTCTCTCACACACTGAATAATATTACATATTACTTATATTTAAATCGCGAACGTTAAAGTTACTTTAATATACCAGACAAAGTGAAAACAACAAAGAGCACAAAACACGAACGAAAGACTAGGACCTGGGCCATTATGCTACTGGACTTCAACTCAAGAAATAATTAAACAAGAAACTAAACAAGGCACCACAAATTAATCATTTACACGTCCTGCAGCATAACAACCCATTCCACGTTTACAATAACGAATAATAAGACTGACACTTACATTTCACTGGAAGCCGACTGAACGCACCAACAAAAAAACACGAGACTTTATACTAACAGCGAGCGATTATTAAATACCTGAAAATAGCCCGCCCAACATGGCGGAGCAAATACGACAAGTTAAATTACGATATACCAATTATTATTACGAAACCTGAAATTACATAACGAAAACACAATACAAACTTTACACGTCTCGCTTACTACAATATATATAAACAATTCCTTTCAGAAGTTCACAATATTACAGGAAAATTATATTACTACAGCTCTCGGGAATATTCTTGAGGTTCCGCCATTGTCGCTCGATAGCGCTGGTGTAGCACGAGGCTAGCTGCACTGCCTGCACCTGTGTCTCTGTTCAGTCTGTCTCACATCTATGGCGAAGAATGTCGTGTTTACAAACGGCGACGTAATATATTCCTAACCAACAAGTGGAATATAAGGTATGTACGTGATTCTGGATATGTGGAAGTGTTCGAAATATAACTGCTGAGTATTATATGTGTTAATTACTGATAACTTGCAATGTCTGAACTGTTTCTAACGTCGTCAAATTACGTTGAGTGCCGTTACAGTAGGTACAAAGCCACAGTCAGTATTCACAATATTATAGTTGACGATCTGCTAAGTCCTGGTAAACTGTACAATTGTAGAATCTTCACAAAATTGCGTGATAGGTAGTGCGGGCCAAGCACAAATTATACCATGCCTGTTTTAGTAACAGTTCGATATATTGATGTAAACAATTTTTTGCAGTGTAGTACGTGAATTTTCTTTGACTGCTGCAATAATCACAACTCTCTGGAGCAGCTTACAACGTACAAGTATCTAAGTACAGAATGTACACAGACATAACAGTCTCTAGTGAGAATACCGGAGCTTAGTCTTGCCAACTTGAGTAATTCATTAGCGCATGTCGTTCTACCATGGCAGAGAAGTTCCCTGGTTCATTTAACTGCCACACATATTGGCTAATCAGGGAGGGCCATTGCCGTTGTAGCACTCAAAAGTCTACCTAAATAATCATTCATTGCAGGGCTAAGTAAATACTGGCTATATAGAGAGTAAAGTCAGGACGTGAAGGCGGCCTAAGTAGATGCTGACTATATAGAGAGTAAAGGCAGGACGTGAAGGCGCCTTAGGCAGGTCGGGGCGGCGGCTCGACTCACGGGGAGGTGTCCGCTGCTAATTATTATGAATTGTGCCGCCACAAAGGAAGCAGGGGGTGGGGGGATGCGGCTCCATTGTGAGGTGTGTGGTCCAGGCAGAGAGAGAGAGAGAGAGGCTGTCTTGTCTGTAGCGTGGAAACTGCCAGGGAGAACTAGCCTGTATATGCCAGCTGCTCCAGAGTCCTTCCTAACTGCTCAACTAGCCGTCATTCCTTCTCTTCGTCAGCACGATGATTAAGGCAGTGCTCCCTTGTTGCAACATAATTATTATTTTAAGAGTTCTAACGAGAGCATATATCAGATATCTGCTAGGCAGTTTTGTTTAAATGGTTTTTACCTTCATAGGTAATTTTTCAACACAAGAAATTGTGTTCTTTCCACTTATAACTCAGTTAACAAAAATTTCGTTAGTTGGAAAATTGGTTAAAATTATATTTACTATCTTGGAAAATAGCCAACACGGAGAGCTGATATAAAATAGCAAGCAAGGGCACCCATCTTAAAGACTGTAAAAAAAGTGGGGGAGATTACAGTAGTCTAGGCCTATATGTTTGTGTGATATAGCCTGTGTATAAATTTGTAACCACTGGCATATTTCGACACATGGAACCGCTTTGATTACGAAATTTATCAAAATGCAAATAGTTTGCTATACGTTTTACTGAAAAACAGAACAAAACACATTGTGGAACATCTGTTGGGGAGGGGGGGGGGTTAGGCCCCACCCTGTTCCCACCTTATGGGGCCCTTGGTTGAAAGTATATTTACTACGAAATGTAATTTTAGCTAACTTATCAATTTAAACAATTTCGTCAAATAACTAGTTAGCTATCATCATGCTGTAATTTGTCTCTACATAATCAGAGTGCATAGTTAAACAAGTTATTACAAAGTTACAGAGTGATTTTACGATATCCACTCCTTTTATGTAAAAAAAAAAACAGCTACATGATGTCAAAAATGTAGAAAGACGTGATCCAAGACCTTAAAGTGCGTATTAACTGCCGCAACGCCACTGCGAGACAAGCGCTGAACTATAACGTATGCAAGATTACCACCGACTTAATATTACTATGGGCCTTTACGCTGTGACCTAAGCATTTTGGTGTAACGTCTGTAGAATAATTCAGTGCATGTTCCTACGTCTGCATCACATACATACGTTTAGTACATTTTGAAGTACGGCAGTCTGAAAAGGCAGTTTTTAAATATGTTGGATGGCTTAGAAAAAAGTTTTTAAAGAGCATGGTGTTTCGTAACATTTCGTTCTTGTCTGAGGTGTATTTTTTTAGTACAGTCGACGCATGTGGAATAGTTTCATTAAAAGCAGTTTTACCCTGTACATGACACGGCATGTGAGGTGTGTTTTAGGCGGTTACGTAAGGGCTTGTACCTTAGTTTTGCAGTGATTAAGAAAATATATTTTTTATGGTTACCTAATACTCCTATCAAAATTTTGCTCCACAGTTTTGACACTAATATGTCATAACTATTTGTGACTGAATTTTTTATATCAATGTACTGAACGGTTTTTTAGAGAAAATAAGCCAGAATGAAGGAAAATATTATTTTTAAAAGGCATCAGCAGCATTGTGCATCACGTGACTACACATTGCCTCAAATTTTTTCAAAGCTTTTGGTTAAAAAGTATTTGAGTTATAAGCACCGGTATGAAAAAAAAAAAAAAAAAAAGACGAAGGTCCAAGCCCTCAGCAGAGCGAGGTGTACTTCCGCATACATGAGATACTTGGAAATCTCAACACGCTGGTGGCATGTCTGCTTAGGAGAAACTTACTAAGTACTGTACATATCCAGAGCATATAATTATTTCAGGTCTAACAGAAAATTTTAAATATTTCTGTATCGCAGCCAAATATGGTAAATGGATGTTTTACGTTTTTCCCCTAGGTATGAAAATGTTGGTGGGTAATCTTATAAAACGTACAGGCATGTACAACTCACATATATCTTTAATGTTTTGTGAAAAAAAATGGTGACTCTAAAACGCTCCACAACAGCTGATCTAGATCATGTTATCACTTCACAGCAGGATCTTTTACCGTAATATTTTCTGAGGCGGGGGCGGGGGGGGGGGGGGGAAGAATTCTTACGAATATTAGTATTAAACTTCTCAAGAGTAGGGACCCTGGTTTTTTGCGAAAAGAATTTAGCCTCACTTTGTTGCCGTGCATTACGTGCACATTTACAGTTCTGCTTCGTGGTCAGCGATCTGTCACGAGCCTTGGGATTCTACCGGCAAATCACAGACGTGTGGTGTTGCAGAAACGTTTTTGTAATTGTCTCAGCCAAATGAGATACGGCTCTTCACATAGACTCGCTGCCAATAACCATGAAGCAAATTTGCAGATGTGCACTTTGGACACTGAAACAAACTGAGGCAAAGTTCTTTTCGCAGAGAAACAGGGTCCTTACTAATGAGGCAATTTATTAGGCAGAAAAGAATACAAGTGGGTTCAGAGACTTGTGCTTAGAAGCTAGGGTATGCTTGATGCAAGTATCGTGTTCACAATAAAAACAGTAAGTAGTTTTACTCATCAAGTGTATGAGAATTATGTTGTTATTTCCACACTGATGTATTATAAACACAAACTACTCGGAAATTTCGTTCGCGCGTTATAACTACAGCCCACGATTATTGGTGAAAAGAATTCTGCAACAATATGTTTCAATGCCTTAAGTGCACATATCCAGCGCTGCTTTAAGGTCAGCAATTGTTAGGGCCCGGTAGTTTTCGCGAATATATTTTTGCAGCACTTTCTTTTCGTGTCTTACGTGCGCACCTGCATCTCTGCTTTGTGGTCAGTGATTGGATACCGTAACATACAACGTGTGGAGGTTAAACCCGCAAATCACAGACATGTTGTGTCACAGTTATCCATGTACTGATTAGCACAGTCAAATGAATAATATCTGTGCACAAAAATATTCTGCCAATAATCATGAAGCTGAGCTGCTGGTGTGCACTGAAAACAAAGTGTGGCAAAAATCTTTTCGCGAAAACTACCGGGCCCTACCTATCAGCGTCTCGGGGTCCTACCCGCAACACTGAAAGAAAAGTATTGTTGTAGTTACCATACTTCTGTTAAAGAAAATTATTGTAGTAGGTAGCATACTTCTGTTAAAGAAAAGTATTGTTGTAGGTACCATACTTCGGTTAAAGAAGAGTATTGTTGTAGATAGCATACTTATGTTAAAGAAAAGTATTGTTGTAGGCACCGTACTTCTATTAAAGAAGAGTATTGTTGTAGGCACCACATTTCTGTTAAAGAAAAGTATTATTGTAGGCACCATACTTCTGTTAAAG
>PNEQ01027693.1:0-11943 GCA_003012365.1 Medauroidea extradentata | reverse complement strand
TTTATATATATATATATATATATATATATATATATATATATATATATATATACAGTATATGAACGCTATCATTTCTCAACGGGAAACAATTTAACCATACTTAATTTCTTAACACTCCTATTATACGTTGGTGTGCTAAATTTGAAAACTTTTTTTTTCAGTTAAGCTAGTCTGATTAAAAACGTTTCCAAAATAAAATTATTTATTCAATTATGTCGTAATGTAGTAATGATACAACAGAATGTGGCAGCGAAGTGAAGACTCGAAATCAGAAAATCGGATTAAAGCTAAAAATCGTAATATATAATGCCTGCCAAATTGAAGTTCTATAAATTGTTTGGTATTACGATTCACATTTTTGTTAAGACTTCAAACTCTATATTATACCACGAGTTGTATAATTTTTCTGTATTTTTTCTATCTATATTTTGGGTGCCATAAACCCAAGAGTCCAGGTAAGAACAAGGGTAAATATTTATATGTTTAACTATTTCAGGTGGAGTACTGTCACCTTTAACTGTATTTACTACGGACGATAACCTTTATCTGCATTGAGAAGGAGAAAGTATTTCCAGAGAAATAAAAACATCTATAAAAAAACTATAAAGTAATGTTACCCAATATTTTTTACACCTAAAAATTAGTAGGTTCACAAATGGGGAAATACAAGTTGGTAATTTATTAAACCGTTCAGAGTAGAGCTATACATATTATAATATTTGTCGGGCTATAGTCCCTTTTATAATATGCCTTTCTTTGTACTCCTATATCCGGATCATCCTGTATTTTGGTTTGGCCGGTACTTGGTCATGTGTAATATAATTATAATTCAAATTTCCACACTTGCTCTCACTAGAGCTGAGGGGACGGATCGCCGACTTAAGATTTAAAAATAGTTGCACTGGAAGAACAATTTGTAGGATAATTTTTCTGCTAAATTATTTTATAGTAAATACAAAACCAGATATGGTGAGCTCAATATTTAATGTAGTAAACACAAAAAAATTCTAGTCAGTGACAGCCAAATGTTTTATACTAAAAACAAAATTATTTTTTCTGGGTGAATATTAAAGGAAAATATTTTGTACCTGCTAAAAATATTTTTTCCCGTGTGTATTGGCGAAACCTTGCTGACAAGAATGAATTTCGTCATAAAGTAGGAACCACATATGATATATCATGTCGCATTGTCGCCGTCCAATGACTATAGCTTTATACATACAATTGCCAACACATATTACTAGTACACTCAACTGTTCTAAAGGCAATGTAAAATTTTACTGATACCTACTTACGTGTATTAAGAACGAAAAAAATATTCTCATACTGAGATATTTTTTGACTTCATATAATTCATAAAAATGTATCAATACTTTGTCGTCTCAGTAAATTGTCTTCTAATGTTGAGTCCGTCAGTTCGAAATAAGTCCTTATCGATCTGAGAAAATTCCCTGCGGTACACACCGTTTTCCTTAACATTAATCAATTTTGATAGATATGAAGGTCTTGATGATTGTAATAATGTAGGCATATTGTTTGTCACATAATACATTTATATAGTCGCAGAAAGTAGTTTGGACAACCGCATCTTCGAAACCAACGTACAGGGAAAATGTTAACATTACAATTGAAAACATGTGCTTCGTCAACGAGAAACGGCGGCACATAACATGTACTGACAATATAATATATTTTTTTACGAACAAGGACATAAATGTAATAAAATCAATAAACGATGTAATTTAGTTAATTTAAAAGAAACAATATCATTATTTTATTCACATATGAAAAACATAACACCTATTTACTAATCTTCGTAATGTTCAAGTGTTGATCATATTTCTTTTGATTGTAGCTGAAAAAATGTGTAGTTCACAAATAACAAAATTGATACTATCCTTTGTATAACGTTTATGTTTTAAAAATCTCGTTCTATATACGAACACTGTAGTACTCGCCACTGAAACCCCAATTTCGCTGTTGACACCACACACGAAACCTAACTTTCGTCACACAAACTTGAATATGAAACTCAAGTTTCGCTCAGTAACGAAACGTAAATTGCGCTCTGTCCTACTCAAACATCAGTTTCCCAAACCCAAGTTTCCGAAAACTGGACTTTCGGGTGACGGTTTAAACGTAGTGACAGTGAAGTACAAACTGTATTCTACATGTACGCACGAGGTAGAAAATGACGACAGACGCTGTAGAGAACGTGATACAACACGTAAACGCTACCGGAAGTAAAGCATAGAAGACATTTTCTATCGTTCTGTATGTTATTTTTGGATGCTGAATTCAATGTTTAACTTTTTTTACCTTCTAAAAATGGTGTGTTTTCAGAAAAATGCAAAAAATTACGAAGAAAAAATTCTCTTTGTTTAATCTTTCGCTTGAAAATTAAAAACTGCAAACGTCTACAAAAAAGTGCGTGTATAGTTTATGCAGGACAAAAATGTCTGATTTTGAGATTCCTTTCCTGAGAAAAATGCCAAGGACCTTCATTGTGTGGACAGTCAAACCATCCTGGTTTCGTAGAGGAAAAATTGGGTCTCAACAACAGCGTTTACAGACTCTCTGCTCAGAAGAGATATGCCACAAACAGAAAGACCCTTACCTGAGAATAAAATGTCATAAACAGGCAACCTAATACTGTATAGGCTACATAAAATGAATTAAATAAAAATTTATACAAATTAATTTGTGTAATTTTTTTAGTCAGACGAATTGTATAGGGGCTACAAGGATTTGAAATTAAGTGGAAACCAATTCAAACTATCTTTGTTCGTTGCCAGTCTTTCGTCAACGCTCCTCTAAATAATTACGATACGATCCGCACAGCTTTATTATTTGGCGTACAAAAGATTGAGTCTTCAGGTCGGATTACAATTATAGTGACGTCGGATCAGCCTGTATTTGAAAGAACGAGATGTAATTTCAAGTCGCAAAGGAGACCCTGAACTGTCTAATGTTGCTGTAATGTCGGGAGATATTTTACCTGTTGATGTCTTATGGGCGCAGTTGGTAACATGATGGCAGGGTGGAGTTTGACTAAACTGTTCAGTACTGTGTATATACTATTATTAAGGGCATGCCTATGCTAGGGCTGTAAGGACTCAAATTTTGATAGATACAACTATAGCCAAAATAATTCTGCTTTTTTATATTTTATTCTGAATTCCACAACGAAATTGTCGGGATCCTATAGATTGAAACCATTAAAATATTTTCAGCACGTGAAACTCTATCTGTGAAGACATTTGTAATACTATTTGCAGGCCTAATACATCGACTGACGCTTCGTGGTCCAACTGCAAAGTTAATGATCCAGCATTTTTAAATGATAACATTGGTTAAGAAGTTCATTGAATCTGAGAGACTAAGTGATTGGGCTTTCGAGCTTCAAACAACTTATGATGATGCCATTATTAATGTATAGTGGCCACTATCTATATGCCAAGTGTGCTCATCTTTAACTCCAGGACATGCGCAGATTTCATAACACTATGCAATTAAAAAAATAAGGTTTTCACTTCAGATGGGGCCTTCAATTTTCACCGAAATGATACGTTATGGCTTGCTGCATAATGGCATGAACATAAGAACAAAATCTTATGAAGAACATGAAAACTAACGGTGGGGTTAACTCGAAGCCGAAGTCTCAGTGACAGCATAGCCTAGGGATGTCTTCATTACGACATATTTGCGTAGAAATTGAATATTTTTGTGGTTTAAATTACAGTACTTAAGGTCAGCATGTAAATAGCAGAGATTCAAGAATTCGAGGAGACATTCTAGACCTACATAAAATGTCGAATTTGTTTGATCAGTATCTATCTTTGCTTGGAATCTCAGAGTTTATACCCGTAAGTACTGGAATTGGTTTTTGGTTAATGGATCAACTGCCACATGTACAGGAAGGTGGGTAATCAGGGCATATCTCACATTATCATTGGTGATTTAAGACGTGTGAAATTCAAACAGAATGACTGAATGAAAGCCCCTTGCTACTGTGCAGTGTGCAATACAAGCTCACACTATATTCACTCTATTTCAGAGAACGAGAATTGTATATGAATGACAAGAAGAATTAGAAAACTGTTTAACAAACGAACTGTGTCCCTACCTATTGGATCTGTCTGATGAATGTAGCATGAGAAAAGGTACAAAATCGACTTTGCACGAAGCGTTCAAACTTGTACAAGGAACCACAATTCAAAACAATGGAACATTTGTTGTTGATGGAGGTTCTTTATTGCAATGTTTAGTCTGGACAAGAGAGCAGACGTTCTTAGAAATTTGCGACACTTACGTTAAATGTGTTCGTTCCAAGTACAAGTCATCGGCTTTCGTAGTTTTTGATTGATACCTTATGTCTCGCAAAAACACTAAAAATGTGGAACGTATGAAGAGGTAAAGAGAAAAGTATTACAGTATATTGAAATAATGTTCAGCGACACGATAGTACCCACAGTATCGCAGGATAAATAATTTTCCAATTCAAGAAACAGAAGTCGACTGATCTCCTTGTTGTTGTCATAATTCAGCATTGTCAACATTATCTGCAAACAAGAACAAGAAGATGCTCTCAGACTGATTAGAGTGACAGTCAATAGTCTGGCTTCTCTTCGTAACAGAGTGAAAGTTGTGGGAGGGGTTATATATTTATTGAGATCTTATGGTCGTCATTACACGACTGTGTACTCATTTCAATGTATGCTATTTTAAGGCAGGGAAAGGAAAATTCCCTTCAACATTGTACCATTCGCCAAGTGCAGTTGACAAAATTTTGCTGATCTTGCTGATCATCTTGCTGACAAACTTCTGCAGCTACTTTCTTGCAAATGCAAGGAGGACTGTAAAAGGAACTGAAGTTGTTAGTGCACTGGGCTATATGTTATAAATTGTGCGAAGCCCGCTAAGGATCCAGCGACAATGCAGAAAAATGCTATGCCGATGAAGACAGCGAAGAAGATGACTCTGACGATGAATTACAGACACAAGGTATGGCTGCTGCAAGATAAGGATTTTTAAGTACTGCATACATACACAAAATACCATATTATTTCTTAAGTATTCTGTTTCTCTTTCCTACTTCAGATAAGCAGTCGAGACCGTTTTACATCGGGCATTGCATACCCAGCTTAGATTATGAGCAATCATAACATTGTCGTACCAAGCATCTTCGGCAACATCGAATAATTATGTATCGCTATGGGCCCGTTTCTTAATGTGCTTCGTGGCTTTGCTCTTATGTCTAATATATACAAACTTTAAACGCGTTTTAGTGCCTTATTTGTGAGTCTGACAAAAAATTTAAATTACGTAATTTGTATAAAATTTAATGTTCTTTATTTTCGCATGCTATTAGTTATTCTAAAAGTGTATAGTTTTAAAATTGCAAGGAAAAGTTTTAAAATTAAGCGTTTTTTTTTTCAGAGTGTTTTTTTTTTAAACACACCACGTTTAGAAGGTAGCAAAGTTGAAAATCGGGCTCAGACCGAAAAAAGGAAACCACAAAGAACGAAAGTCAAAAATTCTTCTATACTTCTTTTCTTCGCCAAACTACAATTTTGCTGAACTAGAAACGGAGTGTAACTCTTGCCAACTTGAAGCGTGAAAAGCATTTGTTTCCGCTGAGTGAATGTTTTCTCTGAGTACTCTGAAGTTTCCGTTCCTCGCCCCACGCCAGTGCTGTCGGGGTCTACACCAGAATTCCATTTCACATCATTCATTATGAAAGCCCAGGAACGATAGGTGTGTCCTTCGGGTAGGGTAGCCGGCACAGCTTGGCATAGCCCTCACTGTTTCCATGACGACCGTGCCTCAGACGTTATTATAGCAACAGCTGGTATTATACTTGTGCGATTCCGTATTTATACAACCATACGTAACCAATAAAGTTACACTAGCTTGTTACATACAATAAGGTAATTTTCCTATCGATATTTGCGTATATAATATATTAAGACAAAGTAAGTTATATTTCTGCACCGTAATAGTCCACATAATGTAATAGTAAGACTGTTTCCAACTCTGAGATGTTATTCAAACTTATAAATGTTTCAGTTTTAGTAATTTCAAATAAAATTAAACAATCTTTATATGTTTCATGAAGTGTCAAGCCAGCGATAAATATCAGACATCCTAAAATATTTTATATTTTTGAATGTGTAGCTTGCATGTTGTAGTGAGACTTCACAAAACATCGTATGGTTTTAAATAGTTGTTTTCTAGCTTGGTTAATAAGACGTAAACAGAATGTGGCTTAGTTCATATTATACATTGTAAGGTGTTGTAGTGTGGACTAAAATGGTTTAGATTGCATGACAACGATTGAAGACGTGCCGTTTCCCTAGACAAACAAAATACCACCACACCACATTTTGACCTCTCATACATCTGCTACACAGTTTTTTCTGAATCCGTTAGCAAGAAGGGTAAATGTGAAGACTAGCGACTTTATACAAACACGGTACCTGTGTACCATGTCCTGGCACATACGATCACAACAATACTTGGGAGTCCAAGATCCACCGAGCTATTACCAGAATATGATGCATTCGTACCGTGTTTTTGTATAAGTCGCTGGTTGTCACTTTGAGCCATTCTTGTAAGTGGATCTAGAACAACACAACGCTCTGTATTTACAGGAGTAAGAGAGGTCATCATGTGATGTGGTAGTGTTTTGTTTGTATTAGGGAAACTCTACGTTTACACACTTAAGTTTCAATGCGTAACACTTCCGTTTTGGTAAACAGAACAAAAACTTAAGTTTTGTAATCAGGATTTTAGATACAAATAAAGCTATGGGTAGCTAACACAGTAGGCTACAAACTGATGCAGTGAGTGAATACAGTAAGTTGACTATGGCAGGCTGTAAAATAGTTTGTAGTCACGGCTACGTTGACTATGTCGCAAACCCGGCAACTGTTATTTCACGAGTTACTTTATGTATATATTTTATAAACTCGAAATTGGTCTTTTAACAAGCAACAATTTTTTACAAGGGTCGCTAGCGTACTTGCGCGAACAATGGAGGTCTGTGTCTGACTGGACAGCAGCAGACTAGTGGAACAAAGAGGTCTTAAAAATAACAACGTGGTGTTTTTGTAAGCACTTCAAAGAAGCTAATACTGTTAACAGTGCTTCTTTTATGTCAAGAGGGGCTTGGAGAACGTTTGTGTTGTGTAGTGCGAAAAGTAACGCTGGAAAAGTTCATTTGTCATTTACAGTAATTTGATGTCATTAACAGAGATACCAAACAAAATAATTCCCTGAAAACCGTTTTGCAATTTTATTAAGCAAATATTTGGTTAATGTGATGTTTTCCGTTGAATACCTCTTATACTGAAATCGATTTCTATAAAATATTTTCCAAGTTTGCTTATTTTAAGTATATTAACTTTCAGGTTTGCTACAGCTATAAACAAATGGTTTTAACTTAACCGTATGTACCACACCATGCAAAAAATGCTGATAGTTTCAAACCAGAAAAGAACCAATTTGTGAATCGTTAACCTTTACATTACCAGACAAAAATTAAAAGATCCGTACGATTCTATACAGTTTTTTGAGTGAAAATGACCTATCCGGTTAAAAAAAATTACTGAACAAAATGAAACACGCAGACATATACACACAGATATATAAACACCCGTAAAATGAGCACATCACACAAACCCTGTAGGAGACGAAAATGTTAGGTGCAAAATACTGTACAATGGTTTTTGCGCACAATGGGGCAACACAGCACTGATATAGGAGTTAATCCTTTCTTGCGGTCGATACGTGTCGTATTAATCTCCTCTATCCATTGCATTACGTGCGTGGGTTCAAATCTTGGCTAATCAAAAACTGTCTTTCGCGTTAGGCCAACGTGACATGCATAAGAATAAGAATAAAAGGACGTGAAATCGACAAGTATTCGTCAACCATTTACAACTTATAGAGTGATGCCAACTGTTGCTGTTGTCGTACAATATATTGCCATTAAAATTTTAGTTACCAATTTAGCCCAGCATTCGCGTGGTGTGATTATTATAAACGGCTGTTTCTTATTTACTTTGTTGAAAAAAGTAGACATCACTGTCTATACACGAATACATGTGAACACTGCTCTCTACTTCTGTTGCATTGAATTTTCTTTTGCTTACTTATATTATAAATTATTGTGGCTGAATAAATGCTGTAAAATTTTAATTCAATTGTTCACCATTACAAAAGTGTTTAAATACAATATATAAAGTTCCAGAATAAGGAAATTCTGATGCCGCCTCTTAAAATACACCGCAACTCCTACGAAAGTTTTGAAACTAAAATATTACACGTTTTAATCTGCAAATTAATAATTATTTATTAAATAGCCTACGATTTTCTGCAAAATGCTTAGACCAATTCAGTGCTAAGTCTAGACGGTTGTCATTATAAACACAAGATTTCGCACATGGAACCATATATATTACGTATTATTATGTCTAAAAAATTTCTTACTTGATTTTATGAAACATTTCACTTGTTCAAGTAATATAAAATGCAAGAAAATATTTTTCCAACAAATAATGTATCTTAATTTAAAACTAATTTACTTTTCTATCTAAACAAATTTGTTTTAAATTTAATATTTAAATTACAGGCTTCGCAATATTTGATCGACTAATTACAAGACCGCACAGCGTTTTCTGCAGCAAAATCTAATCTCACGAAACACAACGATACCACTTTTGTGTTTATAAATGTAACCGAGACATCATTAGAGAACCTGTCACAGTGGCTTGAGTGTTTCAAGCAACTTTGAGGAAACAGCGTGGAAGGTAAATTCCGGAAAAACAAATGTGCTGGGAATACAGACCTTAGACATGTTCTATGATGCTTATTAAATGGTAAGCTGATATCCATATACATGTTCAAATGATGCAGCTTTTATCAATCAGCTTTGGTATACAAGTAAGCATTGTAAGATTTTTCTCTGTGTGTAGTGTTATTATCTACTATTGAAAACTTCACGTATGCTTACTTTCGCAATATAATGAAGTAACTGATGACCGGTAATACCAGTTTTTTAAGGTGAATTACCGTTGGTCATTCGTCTCGTAACTCTACTGGACTACCACTAAACTATGGAGCAATAACACCAGCGAGACACCTGACTGATAACTGCTTGTATTTACTAACTAAAATAAGCTAATACCGTGAGTATAAAGTGAACAGAAAAAAAAATTGATACATGAGGCCGCGAAAAGTGTCTCATTGGGAAAGAAAACTAACTCAAATTACCACAATTTGCGTAGACAGTTCGATCTTAACTAAAACAACAATCTACACAACCAGACTATAAGCACCATAATAGAGTCGCTCGTTTTTGTATCGGCTTGAACAGACGTAATTAAATCTCAGTCTGAAAACTGTTAATTTTTTTTAAAACTCCTTCAGGAATGTAAGTTTTCTCCCTAGATTTAAAGTTGTCTCGTTGGCTCAATTACGGGTTTTCGTGGGCTAAGTGCAGTATAAAAAGTATTTATGTAAGTTCATTAAGTTAACTAGACAGCAGCATGAAACTCTAGCTGTCTTTCAGCTAGGTCTGAAGGTAAGACGTTTGACGAGCCTGGGTTCTACATCGGTTGGGGAAAATGGCCTCTACTTTACCAAAGTGTCGCAGATTCCTTCGAAAGTGGGCTCACAGCGGCGAAACTCCACGGCAATGCCAACGTCCTTCCTTCCGTCTGGTAGATTTGGCGTCGTCGATCCTCGACTAGGTCCCTCACCGGTAGCTGCGTGGTCCAACACGCCATTTCCATTGGTGGCTAGCTCGGGAACCTTATGTTAACCTCGAGCTTCTCCTCTGAAATTGATACTCCAAAGAGCTCACTGCGCCTATCGATAATTGCCTACGTCTGGTCAGTGTGCTGCCCATGCCAAACAGAAAACATACTGACAGTTTTATACTAAGGACAAGTCAGACATCTTTAAAAAATTATTTTGCGTAAAATGACAGTCCAATGGTGTATAGAACAAATTGACAAACCTCTACATCAGGGACGGGTTTGTCTGCTGCCAAAGACAAACTTAAAGTACAGTAAAATCAGGTTTTCCAACATTATCGTTATTATGTATTTGGTACAAAACAACATGTTACGAAATCAAACTCACAATATTTCAAATGCTTTAACGAATATAGTCATCATATTTTGAGACAACTATAGTATATTTACAAACATAATGGTATGTGAAATGCGATAAGTACTGTAAAGCGTTACGAATTTGAGGAATGGCACAGTTGAATTAATAATAAGTAACTGTACATGGCAATTCAAACATATTGATAACATAGCAACAGTTAAAAAAACACAATTTCATAATTCTTTGGTTATTCTGATTCTCACTACAAAAAAAAATTTGCGAAAAGTTTGTTTCCTTGCTATAATGGTAATTTTTTTTATTAACAAAATACATGAAATAACAACACTTATAAAATAAAAACTTTTTTTAAAGGTGATAGGAAAAGAACTCTGTAAAAATGTGTAAATTTGATAAAGATGGGTATTTTGTGTGATGTGAGAAAAGTTAAATAATAAAATAGCCAATGTTAGATGTTGAAGGCGAATCATGTTATTAAACCATTTTATTTATGTTAAAAGTATTGTTTTAACAAAATACCGGAAGAAACATGGCCTTTAACTACGAAATTTAGTGCAATATTTAATGTGTTATTGAGCACTTCAACCGGGAAATAAGCTAACAGCTTAGCCTTTCCCCTACATGATAAATATGTCTAAGTTGTTACACTCTCGTTGCGTAAAAATATTGTACTACTATAAACGCTCCCACAATTTTTTTTTCCACTAAATTGTTCTTGTGAAATCAAATTCTGAAGTTTAGCGTTGAGTTTTCTTACATTCTACAGGCTGTTCAGGAACGAATAGTCGTAAATCACTTTTTCGGCAGAAAACGTGAAAAGAAACACTATTTGTTGAACATTTGTTCGGAAATATCACCCTGTGAGAGGTGCAAGGACAAACACAAGTCACAAATTTGAACAGCGCGCACTCCGAGGCGTCAGTCCAGTGACTGAGAGGGTGAAAAACAGCAGCCAAATAAAAACCAAATAACAGCACAAATACGGGTGGCAGGTTTTTCGGCGCAAGAGTAAGGGCCGGTTTCTAAATGTCTGATTAAAGCCTTGGTTAGCTAATCCTATACTGAGAAAAATATATTGTTATAAGAACCAGATTTTGGTTCCTCCAACCATCCATTATTGTTAACATAGTGTCTGCTATCTGATTGGTTACAGTTACTACCTACATATGGTAAATGGAGATAGTAATAACAATACTTATTTGTTGCCATTACAGAGTTGCTGGGTACAGTTAGCAATGCTGTTCTGCAGTATTAGCAATCTCTACTTGCTGCTCCTAACAACGCAGTATAACAATTTTAACAATATATTCTGTTGCTTGTACAGTGCTGTGTAGTACTCCCAGCTATACAGTACAGTAATTTTAACAATCTGTTTAGTTGGTTTTACGGTACTGTGTAGTACTCCCTGCAATGCAGTATTGTAATTTTAACAATATGCTCTGTTGCTTGTACAGTGCTGTGTAGTACTCCCAACAATGCAGTACGGTAATTTTAACCATCTGTTTTGTTGGTTTTACGGTGCTATACAGTAACTTTAACAATATTGTAACGTTACCTTACAGGGCCCCAGCAGTCGCTTCAAATGCTTTATACAGAGCGGCAGTGTGCATTAGGGATGGGGAATATTTCTCGGAACGGTTATTATGAACGGTTCCGGAGAAAGGAACTGGAACTAGAGTTCCGAAAAATCCGAATGAACGGTTCCGTCGGAACGTTATACTGTTCTAGTATTTTTGTACAGAAAACTGAAAATTTATTGATATTTACTGTAGTTAACTTGCAATTACTTACTAATTAATAACTTAA
>PNEQ01027692.1:0-16196 GCA_003012365.1 Medauroidea extradentata | reverse complement strand
TTCCTTCATTCAGGTAGAGAACCAACCACACAGTGGTACCTAATAGCTTGGTAGTTTCTTGAACTCGGGTGTGTGTCGAGGAGGCAAAGACTCGTGGTACATCATCTTCACTACATTTCCTTCATTCAGGTAGAGAACCAACCACACAGTGGTACCTAATAGTTTCTTGAACTCGGGTGTGTGTCGAGAAGGCAAAGACTCGTGGTACATCATCTTCACTACATTTCCTTCATTCAGGTAGAGAACCAACCACACAGTGGTACCTAATAGTTTCTTGCTCGGGCGTGTGTCGGTGGAGGAGAAGCCAACTAGTCGACCGGAGGAGTAGGCGAGTTAATTGGACGATATTTCCCCGGCACCAGAGCTGTTGACGAGATCATGCTGGCGATGAATAATGCAGGGGGAGGTGGCGGGGGTTGGTACGCGTGGCGGAGCGCCCATTTGCAACTTAGATTGCAGAGTGTCGGCAGGGCTTGTTTGACGGGGGGATGTACTGTAGTTCGGGGGCACCTCACCGCGAGGTGGCAGCTGATGCTCCAACACTCCCCCCTTACTCCTCTCACGTGACAGTGAGCGAGCGCCCCAGTTTGCGAGTGAGACAACCCCCCTTCCCTTCCCCCTCGAGTTACGCGCGATTAATCTTGCAACGCGTAGCAGCCAGCTCTCCGAAGACGCCTAGTGCTTTCCGCACCGTCCATTGGCGAAATGAAACTCGCCCCACCCCCACCTCCTTTCCTTCTCATATTCCCGGGTAGTGTCCGAGATCGACCCTCTGCACAGCCTGTCGATACTCGCCTACCACTTCCTCTCCAGTCGAGTAAGGAATTCTGCTTCAAAAGCGCATGTAAACAATACCATGCTAGATCCTAACTTACGAACAAATATCAGTTGCTTAGCAGATGATCGATGAATTAGCAGATATGTTAATTCCCTCAACTTTAAGCAGCATAAACGCATACTTTTATATTGGCACTACATAATGATAGTTTTGTGGACATTATTTGTAATACATTTTTCCGCTTCTGAAAATTTTTTAACTATCATAGTCTTTACATATTGACACGTCGAAATAAGAAATTTGCATGTTACGGGAACATAAAACTAACAAAAATCGTTGGACGTGCTCGAATCAAATAATCCACACTTCAATAAGATGTTATGGAATGTATGCTAAGAGATTTAAAAATACACTACAAAATCTCTTACATGAATACAGTAACATATAGAGAATAAAATTAAGTAATTTGCTTGAATAAGACTAGAACTGCAAATATTGCGGGTTTTCTAACTTTATAAACTTATCTGGTATGTAACGTATTACTCAATAAATCGTTATATGACAATATACAATAGGCCCTACACATACATATATTAGAATTAACTGTAGAAATCTAGATAAGGCACAAAAGGAAGAAGAAACAGCAGCACGAACTCTAACTTAACTGTCTATCGTGGCTCATTAAACCAAATGAAAACTGATTTAGACATGAACAGTTCGGCCAGTCCATTGAAAGTGAAGAAAAAAACCTCTCCTCACTTTTTTTTTAACGTGAGTTTTGAGTCAGAACGATTGCCTAAATTTTGTGTTGAAAGAATTTATTAAAGAAGTAAGTGTTAGTAGAGTATTTTATTTTAGCGTCTCTATCTCAGTATTTCATATAAAATGGTATGGTATTTAGAATCTGGCCAAGAAAAAATTGTGTCAAGTACAGGGTGACTCAGGGAATGGATTTTCAGCAGCGTTTTGTGATGCTTTAATTTGCATCATGGTTACTCTCACGTTTCGTGAGTTAAAGTGCTATATTAAATCATTTAGATATTAATTAAAAACACTTTCCGTTAATTTCTAATAACTTAAAAAAAAGTTGTTACAAAAACGCAGCTAATGTATTTACATAAAGAAAAATTTGCTTAAAAATTCTGGCAACCCTTTATTTCGCCACGAAATTATTCTACAACGTGGACAGTTTTTTTTTTTTTTTTTTCAATATTTGGATATGTTTTTTATATAATGTATTGTGTATTTAATATTATTCGGTACATATAAAATAAATCATTAAACAGGTACTTAAATTGCTATTATTGAAGTTATATTATTATTGTCGTATAGGGAACTGTAATTATTGATTTTTGACCCAACTACTTATGCGTAGGACATTTGTATAGTTAACGGAAAGAACGCACACTTGAAACTATGACGCTATGACTTGTATATAGAGGTGATGCTGCGTAAGATACGCCGGTCAGCGAAACCTTTACCGCACCATCGGTTTTGTACGTGACATACACGAACACAGTCTATCCAGGGATAACCCTTCGACCGTCGAATTCTTACTATTCTCTCCAAATAAACGCGCTCGCTAGAAAATTTGCTGTACACGAACATGACAACTGCAATACTTATATAATATGTACAGTATGTTGATAAATAAGTATTCCATATTTGGAGAGGTTGTAAGACCGAAATCAGAAGGAAATGTCAAGTAAAAATGGAGGTGAAAACGGATACCTAACCTGAAGTACAAACTTGCCCTGCAATTAGGGAGAACTGTGACTCTCGCGACATTGAACATGTTGTTCACAGCTCGTACAGACGAGCTGTGAACACGTGTTCAACGTCGCGAGTATGAAGCAGTTCATCTTCTACACCAAGCTCTCTGCTATTACTAGAGCCACGATTTTATGGCGAAAAGATTTTTGCAACACATGGTTTCGATGCGTCATGTGCACACCTGCAGATCTGCTACATCGTCTGTGATTGGATGATTTTACTCTCACTGGCCTAGGCAAATTATAGACGTACAGACTCACAATAATCTTATTCTGATTGGTGCAGTCAAATGAGAAACGTGTCTGAACAAAGACACGCTGCCAATAACCTTGAAAAAGAACTGCCGATGTGCACGTGAGTCACTGAAACAAAGTGGGGCAAACATCTTTTCGCGACAAAATCGTGGCCCTAGCTATTACAGACGACCTACAGACTGCTGCACGCTCAGGAAATCTCAGTATTCAAACACTTGTCTGCTGTAGTAACGGCCAGGAAACACATGTTCGTGTTGTCATTGTGTGCGGGATTTTTCACCTGCATCCGTAATATGCATATCAGAATAGTAGTAAGTAGGATATCTGTGGAGCGCAAAAGGGGACTAACAAAAGTGCTATGATGCCACATTGTGCATATAAAACGTATACGTACAACATTTTGCCACTTACATTTCCGCATCCAATTTAGACCAGAATTCGCATGGTGTGCTATTATGCGTTTGTTTCTGAACATCCTGTATATGTGTGCATATATATACAATCGATGGGGTTATGCAGTAAGGGCGTTATCAACGTGCAAGTCTGTTTTCAATTTAATTTTTTAGACGTATGTTAAAGTTACGTATGTTAGGTGTTGCAAATATAATTAAATATAAACTGTTTAGCGAGATATTAAGTAGCTTTATTGTATAAAATAGCAATTTCTAAGAAGTTATAATTTTTTAGAAAAATTAATGTATTGTTGATAACGCCCTTCCGCGTAACACCATCGAGATATATACACATGGTATACATTCACACAATGATTCTAAGAGGAGTTACAGCATTCGATATTACTGTCAAGGTTCTTCTAAGAGCTTAGTATCTCGTCACTGAAATAGTATCGAGGATTGTGGCAGTATGTTTTTCTTTCGTTCCTGGGTTGCCAGATTATCGTTAAATCAGCCGTTACGGGCCCACCTCACCATACTCCGCCTCTGGTGGGCATTCACCGCTGGTAATATTTTCCCAGCTTCTCCACACCCCTTTAGCCCAAAGACGTGTTTCTATATCGTCTTCGCCCCCGCACAACGGATCACACACACCCCTCACCCTCACCCTTACCACCACGAGGCACCATCGCATATTTCTCCGGATCAGCTTCGCCCTATCGGAGCCCTGTGGCCCTTCTGAAAAGGACCTTTTCAAACTCGGTCGGTGCGGGTTATGGGGGGTGGGTGTTCGAAGAATATAATATCTGGTATCTGGCTGCCAACACACACGCCAGTGGCTTTCGCTCCCTGTATTTCCCATGCGTGGAGCTGAAATGTAAATCTCTTCTTTTCTCTTGACGTGGACGAGGTAGATGGGGAGAAGTTGGAAAGGGGAGGGGGGAGTTTCTCTGGACAAGTGAAATAAGAAGATGCTCCGTTCACAGCGTGATATTTAGTGATCTTGACTTGGCCTCTTCGCTCTCTCCAGCAACTGCCAGTGCCCTTCTTAACCAAGTCGACAACCGATTTTTTTCCCTTCTATCCTATTCCTTTCTCCCTTCGTCTACCCGTCTTCGGCATGACGGTATCTGCTTTTAATCCCGTCTCGACTCCGACAGGGCGTGGGGAAATGGTGTTATGGGGGGGAGGGGGTTACTGTGCTCTGCGGTGTTTCACGCACGCTCGGTACGACGAGGGGCTGTATGTTATCGGCCTAGGACCCCCTCTGCCTCCTTCCATCGTCCTCCTGCCCCCTTGAGCACCCTCGGGCATTCGCCGACATTCCTGATGGGATCCTTTGACGCCGGCGGAATACCCCCCACCTCCTCCACATACCCAACTAGCTCCACCTCCCACAGCCATCGCGCCGGCTTATAAGCTCCCATGTCTGATGAATGCCTACGCCGTCGGCCAACTTTACGCTGGTGCTGCGACAAGGGATTAAGCCCACCTCCCCCCTCTCTTTTTACACCCATCACTATAAGCCAAGACTGACGTAACACCTACGTGCACGTTTACACCCCGGGGTCACAGCTTATACGCCATTTACGGTCAAGTGAGCACTTCTTAATGGAAGACCTTGCTTGATTTTTTTTAACCCGTTCGAGGCAGGTTATTGATGACCCGCAGGCCAGCAGGCCCTTTTAATGCCGGGATCACAATGGCGCGGTGGACGCGACGCGAATAACGAAATATAGTCGGGCAATCAGCGTCGAGGCGGTGCTGCTGACGTCACAGAACGCTGGTTGGCTGACAGTGTTTTGATATTCGCGTCGCTTATATCGCGCCGTTGTGATTCCGGCATTACGAGCACGCTACGAGACCTCGATGTCCTGCTGCGTTCTTCCTGATCATTTTCCGATACTTCAGGTTCGCGTTGCTTCTGGGTTCATGGATTGTTCCGGTTTCTCGTGTAAAAAAACTGACCTTGCCCCAGTTTTGAGTGTAAGTACTATCCCTCCCCCCCTCTCAAAAGAATCCCGTGGAGTTTTACCCGAACAACAAAAGAATGGTTTGTCTAAAAGCCTGTTCGTGTAAGTGGATGGGCGGACGCGTTTAAGGGCTTGTTCCCGAGTTTTTTTTTCAGACTGGTGCCAATAACTCAAATATTTTTTAACCAAAAGTTTTGAAAAAATTTGAGTCAATGTGCAATCACACGATGCACAATACTGTGGACGCGTTTTTTTTAATAATGTACCATTCGCCAGCAAAAAAAAAAAAAAATAATTTCCTTCATTTTTGCCTATTTTCACGACGAAAAACGTGGCATTTTGGGTAATGAAATCTAAAAAACCGTTCAGTATAATTCTACAAAAAAATTCAGCTACAAATTATAACATATAAGTGTCAAAACTGCCCAGCGAAATTTTGATATGAGTATTAGGTAGCAATAAAAAAAATATTATCGAAATCACTGCAAAACTCCGTAACAAGGTCTTAATCGTCCAACTCGTCTAGGCAGCACAAAGTGGGATGCGGTAAGAACGAAAATGATACGCAGTCACTAATAATATTGCCTTTATGCTTGGAAAAAATGTGGATGCAATGCTTGCCAGTATTATGAGTTTGTCAAGAGGAGATGGGGAGGGTAACAGCGGGGGACAGTTAAATATTACTTTTTATGGGGACAACGCAAAATCTGCACCTGCGTTCCATCTGGTATTTTTGAAATGTATTCAAATACGCACACAAAAAAGTGCAAGACATCACGTAATTAACAGTAAAATCACTTTAGTTGCCACAATAAAATTTTTGTTTAAATATGAGACACTGAAAAGATACTTTGCCGCGAAGAACATTTTTGTTTAAAAATTACAGTGCTGGTAAAAAAATGGTTTTATTGTTCAGATAATTTATTTTAAATCTTTATGGTGAGAATAGTTGTGATATTTTTACGCAAGGCTTTATGTTGAAAGAATTATTCGCTTTGCTACAAAGAGTATTATATTATTTTCAAAAAATTTTTTAAAAAAATAAAACTTAAAAAAAATTTATCCGCGTTTGCTTTGCTGTTAGGCAAGACTTTACCGCAAGCAAAATATCGTTGTGGTAAAAGGGTATTTTTCTACAGCTGTACATATCTAAACAAAATGTCTGTGTTGCAAAGAAAGTAGTTTACTATATGTGTACACATTTTTTAAGTACGCGCGTATCAAATACTTCGGCACAAGTCTATTTACTTTGTTCGAGCATGCACGGCTGAACAACGTGGTGTTATGCAACGCGTACAGAAAACGAACGCATAAAGATCACACAACGCGTGTCCTGGGCTAAGTTGGAGACGAAAATGTACGTGGCTAAACGTTGTACGGCGACATTTTACGTGCGCAATGTGGCAACACTGCGCAGAGAAAGCCCCCATCTTGCGCTGCACGTCCAGGTATTATTTTATGTATGTTACGACGAATAAACGTAAACTTATGTTTGGACTGCTCGGGATTTGAACCTGCACCTATAATATGCAGGTCAGAACAGTAGTAGTATGATAAGTAAGATATAAGTGGAGTGCACGAGGAGACTAACTACAGTGCTATGTTGCCACATTGTGCACACAACATATCACTAGAGCCACGATTTTATGGCGAAAAGATTTTTGCAACATTTGGTTTCGATGCGTCGTGTGCACACCTGCAGCTCTGCTATATCGTCTATGATTGGATTATTTTACTCTCACTGGCTTTGTCAAATTGTGGACGTACAGACTCACAATAATCTTATTCTGATTGGTGCAGTCAAATGAGAAACGTGTCTGAACAAAGACACGCTGCCAATAACCTTGAAACAGAACTGCCGATGTGCACGTGAGTCACTGAAACAAAGTGTGGCAAAAATCTTTTCGCGACAAAATCGTGGCCCTACATATAATCCTACAACAATTTGTCACTAACATTGTCGACTGCAATTTAGCTCAAGAGTTACTTCGTATGTTTATTATTCGGCAGTTGCTGGACGACCTGTATATTAAGTTTAAAAAACCGGAAGATTTTGATTGACGTTTCTTTACGTCCCAGTCCCGCTTGATTAATAATTTCTCAGGTTTGTACCCAGGACTCCAGCACACGGCGGTCTCCCAGTGTACAACAGACGAGAGGTCATTAACATTATCTATTTTTAGAGCCCGGAAAAATTCGCGGGTTCACTAACAGCAAGCTAGCCTCCAAGAATGTATGTTTTCTCAAGCAGACAGCAGCTGCTCATTAGCTGCTCGCTTCCACGGTCAAATGTGCATGTGTTTGGTTACAACTTTTTTATTGGCTCAGCGACTTCCAGAAGGTGTCGAATAAGTCAAGGGCCAATGGACGACTTGAAGTACACGCCCCCTGACGTCACCGCAGGGGAAAAGTTGTTGCGCATTCATAGATTTGCATACAAGGGTAAAAAATATTGGTTTCAATTTCATGGTTAACATACGCAAATACATAATATTAATGTTTACCTGAAAAACCGGCAAATTCCAAACAAATAATCAATTTTCTTGACGTACATCTCATCCGGGACATGTGAAGCCAAACCGTTAAATGAAGGTTATGTTTGGCTGCGGTATCCATGGTGATAGGAATTATGTCCCACACCTGACTGAAGCTCCGCCTCTTTTCAATTCGTCCATTGCGAAAGTGACACGAACGTGCAGTTGCTGGAATTCTAGCTTGTGTCGGACAGAAAACGCGAATTTTTCATGGCCCTATCTATTTTACTTCTTCGCAAGCAGCCGCGTATGTTCGCCCGAGGTTCGCACGGTCTGTACGGCACAGAACCGACTCTTGGATCGGATATTAAATGCATGTCTGCGGGACGCCACACAGACTCGTGGTTATATATTCGCGCTCCGTCATAATACAGGACGTCCCACGTCGTCCCTCTCCCCTCCTTTTTTTATTCTCCGTCGTCTAGACGGGGAGCTGAAGAAAGTCGTTCAGCGCGCGGAATCGATTGGTATTCCAGGCGCTTTTCGCCGGAGATACGACCTCTTCTGGTGAAATATGCGACGTGCATACCGTGTCGCGTTCAGCACCTGAACATTTCAATTCGCCTTGTGTGTGTTTTTTTTTTTACGTCAGCCATGGGAAAGAAGGTAGCTGTAAAGAATAGAACGTAGATAAACTTATCCAACGGTCTATCGTTTGGCGCTGTAAGTTTGCAACCGGGACGTAAAAAAGGTGCTTGGTATTCTTCCCTCGAGGTTCAAGTCGGCGTAAATAATTTTATCTCTAGTGCTCATATTCTTATGGATCCGGTGCCGTCGCGTTTGTGTAGTGGTTAGAGCGCTTGCCTACCACAAAGGCTGTCCGGGTTCGTTTACCGGCGGGGACTCTCCCGATTTTCGTATGTGGGGAACCACGGCGGACGACGTCTCAGGCCGATGAGTTTTTCTCTGGGTGCTCCCGTTTTCCCCCCTGCTCCTCCCGCGTCTGTAATTCATCAGCAAATTCCCCGTGTCACCTTGAGCAGGGAATAAAAAACCAACTGACTTACTCGAATGATATAATTTACCCTGAAATTATATGTTATGTCATACGCTAAACCGTTTAAATACACACAACTATTATTAATCTCATTATTTTCAGATTTTTCAAAAACACAAAACAATTGCATAACGTGTTGTTAAATCTTTTAGCATAATATCACCGATAATATATAATGTTAGTGTAAATTATTTCAGTCGAACAAGGTTTTTTTCCTCTCTCTCTCTCTCTCTCTCTCTCTCTCTCTCTCTCTCTCTCAGTAATCGCGTAACTTTGCAAATTTTGACTTGAGGTACCGCTGTGGGAGTACTATTGAGACTTAAAATATTTTCACAAGTACCTAGCTGACGTAGACACAAGGAACGACTGTGAAACGAACACAATGTCGTACAAATACAAAATTTCACATTTTTGCCTCGTGAACGCCCGTAGCCGTCTGGTTGAACATATTGTGCGTGTACAAGGTCTGGACGTGCGACGGAAAGATAAGGGCGACTTAGTACGTACATCACGCCACGTTCTAGCCTCTAGACGCTTAACACTGGATTAGCGCCTGGTCTTCTTGTCGATGATGGGCCTCTATGAGACTTGCAGTGACGTAATGTTAAAGTTAACGGTGATACTATAGCCGTCAATACTTTCTGTGTGGATTCGGCAACTACATTTTTGTACAGAAAAAAATGAACATGAAAACACCTGATTTCTACATGTCCGCACTGAAAGAAAAGTGTTTATAGAAAAATCTTGCGTGCAAAATTGAATAGTGTTATGCAGAAGGCATCCAAGCCACGAATGTACAGTACAGACAAAAAACAAGCTCCTGAAATATTATACATTAAAAGTTCTGTAGCTAAGCAACCAAACTCAAGCAGATATAGGTTATTTGAAAATTAGATGTATTAATTAACAAAATAACAAATGATATTTAAGTAACAATTGTTTGTGTTCTACTTTATGAAATGTGGGATAGTCTCTTTCTGCATAACGCCATTCAATTATTTTTTAGTGACCACAATATTTTAGTGGTGTCAACAAAATGTTTTTGTGGTTACCACAAAATAAATTATGCAGGGTAAATATCCACAGTATATTTTGTAGCTGCAACAAAATATTTTTTTAGTGCGGCCGGCAGAGAATAAACATTCCTAGAGCACGTGAAATGTATAGCCTATATATGCTACTCGCGATTCCCGGTGTCCACTATATGAAAATATTATCCACGTTGTGGGTATATGTACAGGCCGTTCACGATAAAGTGAGCAGTTTTGTAGGATTTATTTTAGTTATTATGCAGACAATTTTACTATTTTCAATATGAAAACTATCATGAAACTAAAAACCAGTGTACATGTTTCACCGCACTGAAAACTAATCACCTCTGGCTAAAATAAAATCCAGTTTTTAGTTATTGCAAATGTTGAAGAGTTCTGAGTTTAAAGTGAACAGCCTATAGAAGTGTACAACGCGTTCTGGGTTCACATTATGTCCAGAAACAACCTCGCGAATCCTGTGCTAAATTGCAGACAAAAATTTTAGTGACAAAATGTCGTACGATGACATTTTTATATGCACAGTGTGGCAACATAGTACGCAGTTAGTCCCCTCTTGCGCTCCGCAGCTATCTGACCTGGCATATTATGGGTGCAGGTTCAAATTCGGAGCAGTCCAAACGTGATTCTACGTATACTTGACGTAACACACTGTACACAAAATAATACCTGGACATGGAGTGAGTGAGCGAGGTCTTTAGCGCTGGTGAGGGGTGACATGAGGGGAGTATGGAGCAGCACCAGAATGAAATGGTTGGGGGGAAACGGAAGATCCCAAGAAAACCCGCCGACCAACGGCATCGTCCGGCACGATCACCACATGCCGGGAATCGAACCCGAATCGCCTTGGTGGAAGACGAATGGTCACGTGGACGTGGAGCGCTATAGGAGATTGTCTCCGTGCAGTGTTGCCACATTATGCACGTAGAATGTCGTAAATTTTGCCACTTACACATACGTCACCAATTTAGTCCAGGATTGGCGTAGTGTGCTTATTTTATTTTGCGACTGTTTCTAAAACTTCCGTATAAATCGGTCAGTGAGCAAATGAAAATGCAACGCATTGTGGGTATTGCGTTATGTGCACTACCTGAAGCAATTGTTTTTTTGCGTTTTGGACATTACGAATTACCCACAACGCGTTCACAGTATATTGTATTTACCCACAATGTGCATTGAGTATTTCGCATTTACCCATAACCTAACCTAAACATCTGTTGTAGCTGAGGGTTGTGAGTGATATTAAAATACTAGGAATGTGTTGCATCGGAGTGTTCCTCGTGTGGCATCTGTGCCGAAGTGCGGTTTGTCCGATATTCGGGCGCTTCCTTGGTTGCATCGGCAAAGCGACGCCTTGGGAAAGTTTGAATCTTGCCTCCGACCTTCTCCCAACCTTGAGTCCATTCAGAAGCTTGACCCTCATGAATACAGCCTAGAGGGGTCAGGAAATGAGACACATCCTTATATATACCCACCCTCTCCACCCACCCACCTCCACACAAAAGCCTCTGCGAGGGGCTATTCATATCTTTGTATGCCGTGTGCAGCGCCGTGTTATATAGTAAATTTGTGTTTGGCGGGAGGGGGGTGAAGTGTTTGGTGGTCGAGCCAACGCCCACACGTAGTCGGACATTTCCGGCGGGTTCGTCGTTAGCACACAATGGCCATCCCAGTTCCTATTTCGACCTTCAACCAGCGCGACATCAGCAAGAGTTCCCCTCTCCCCTAAATTCCTCCTTCCCTCTCACTCCCCTCAGCCAACTCTTATGTCTTCCTTATCCCATCTGGCAATGATCTCTTGGCCCTGTGTGGTGGCTTCTTTCTATGGCAGTTGTTATCCGAGGGAGACTGTTGAATACGCCCGCCTCGCCTGCTTCGTTATTGTCCACCACTACGAGATGATGACATGGGCGAGGGGGTCAATCAGGCAATCCTCTTGGCTCGAGTGGGGAGCTGTGCTCAAAGTGTGACATGTCCTTCGCCCGCGCAGAAGTTCAAATGTGAAACGCGATCGAGAGAATTTTTTCCTCCCTACCAAAGGAGAAAGTTCTGAAGAAAGACGTCAGGCGCAGCTGTTGACGAGTAATCCAAGTTTGTTCGGAACCTTGCCATGCTCCGTCGTTTGCACCCCTCGGGTATCCAGACGTCACTTGTAAAAATTACCGTCACGTCGGCACAGATGACTGGACGCTGTTGACGGGAAAGTAAGCAGTAGTGAATGAAGATGGTTTTATCAAGGATAGAAAAATATATTGTATTACGGCCTTAGGAATTTTCTTTAAGAGGCCTATGTGGCTCAAGTCTACGTTTAAGCTATAAGAAAACTTATATTACTAGTAATCTCCTGTCTGAAGTAGTTCTCCTGATAAAACGCCTTTCTTCAAAGACATCTAGGTACAGGATATGAGAGAAGGAACATCTGTTTCGCAGCTATTTCGTATATCACGCTTGAACACTATAAAACGCATCAGTTCTCTACAAATGGCGTTAATTACATTTTTCCATTATACTAACCATGAATTATATAGTCTACTCGCTCTGTATTCCGCAACGATTATTGTACAATGACTGTTCATACCACGCACACACAAGACAAAAGATTAAAAATATGTAATAATAATGGGTTGGCGTAAAGAAAATAAATATCAAAGGAATAAATAAATGAAGTTAAATTACAGTGTTGGCAAACAGACATCACATAAATATGAAATCCTTAAGTAACATTGAAGGCAAACATTACTTTAAATAACATTAAAAATCATTCTGTGAGTGACACCACATAGTAGAAAAGGGTCTTGTCAAGGATAGACAAAGTATATTGTATTTTTTAGGAATTAACTTTAAGAGGCCTATGCGGGCAACGAAAGTAATTTTCAGCGTTTGATGCTTAGAGACAGGCGAGCAGTAATGTTCAGCTTGACACATTCGACGGTAACCGCTTCGCGTCTATTCGCTGCGCGCCAAACATGCGTGCAGTACTTTCGTTTTACGTTTTTTTTTTTTTCATGGGACTTTAAGCGGCGACGCTATAAGTTTGAAGTTAAGTTCAGCGCATGTTTCTAGTGTTCTGTTTTACGAATACGGGCGCAAATTTTCTACGTACAGCAGTCTAAAAAGTTTGTTACAGCCATTTTGAGGGGCCCTAAAATAATTCTTCTAATAAGTTTTCTTTGTTTTTAAAATGATAGGAACATAGTTTCAAGTGTGTGTTATCTTCGTAGGTAACATTTTGCAAATAAGTTTAGCTGTTTTGCGTAGAAAAGAATAAACTCAGCACGCTTAACCACCGTTCATTCGCCACGGACATAACCATCTTAAGGGGCCCGCCTACCTGCCATGAAAGTTGTGATGTAGAGGTTCAGGAGAATCGTTTTTTCACAGAAAATATTAGTCGTGAGATTGTGTGTTTGACATATAAAATATATTAAGGTACCTCACACTAAGGGTAAATGGTTTCAGTTCTATCAGTTTCTTAAGTAATTAGAAAATAGGGCCTTAACATTCAAAATTAGTGCCTTTTCCGGCTTGTGTAATGCCGTTATTTTTTTGTTATTTTTACTTAAAACAATTTAACTTTAATATATATATTCTTTCGTTTTCGATCCCGTGACTGTTTGTACCTTGTAACAACTGAACATTTTGAGGAAATCTTGTTCTTGTAATGTGTGTCCTGCGCAAATATGCAGCCAGTGTTGTGGAAAATTGAAGGATTCGCGAGACCGAGCCGAGAGGACAACAGAGAGAGCGAGAGACAACCTCCTCCACAACAGGGGTTGACCCAATCCCGCTTTTGTGGGGGAAAACTCCACGTCCATGAGGTCGAACGGCCGCTAAGGCGCTATGTAGGCGAGCCCCTTAAAAGGGGTCTTTAACAAGATATGTTCTGTAAAATCTCAGTTGCGCGTATACGCATAAAGTTCTGAATTACGGACAGCTACTGTAGGCTACAAGTAAACGGAACACAGTTCCAAGTGCCTTAATCCCTCGCTCTTTAATTTTGCAGTGGTTTCGAAAAAAAAATATTTTTTTTAACGCAAAATAATACATATATCAAAAATTCACTATTACAGTTTTAATACATATATAATCGTTTGTATCTGAATTTTTCTTTTGCAACACAGCAAACGTATTTTTAAATTTTTGCCCCTGAAATGTAACATATTTTGTGGTCAAAATAAACCAAAATGAAGCAAAATATTTTTTTGCTAGCAAACGACACGTTATTTTAACAAACACTCAATTGTGTATCGTATTAATGTAAACAGTCTCAAAATTTTTGCAAAGCATTTGGTTGAAAAAATATTCTAATTATTTACAATTGTTTGAAATAAATGAAGGGGGTGTCCGTAACCAGAGGATACTGTTGACGCTCTGATGGAATCGGACGTGGGCACGGCCGAGACCTCCCCGGGTCACGAGCGGTGTTGGTTAGCAGGGGGGTGGCTTCCTAGCCGACCTGGAGGTGCCCCAGTTGACGGTCCGATGAACAACGACCTCGGTGTCTCTGTTTACTGATCGTACGGGATGTCCAGGAACAAACTCATGATAAACACACCACGTGAATCCTGGGTGAAACTGGAGACCAAATTGTTAACGGCAAAATGTTGTACGATGGCATTTTCAATGCACGATATGGCAACATAGCACTGTATTTAGCCCCATATTTCGTTACGCAGATATCTTGCTTATCTTGCTATAGGCTGTTCACTGTAAACTGAACACTCAGCAGAACTTGTAATTAATTAAAAATATGTTTTATTGGGCCAGTAGATGTTCACTTTTGAGAGTGTTGAAACGTTTACACTTGTTGTTAGTTACATGGAAGTTTTCATATTAAAAATAGTAAAAATGGCTGAAAAACTGCCGAAAGAAAACTTCATGCAATGCTCTCTTTATCGCGAACGACCTATACTACTGTTTTGACCTGTATATTAAGGGTCAGGTTCAAATCCCGAGCAGTTCAAACACGATTCTATGTTTACTTGACGTAACATACATAAAATAAAGCATGGACGTGGATCGCAAGAGGGGAGTTACTTCGTGCAGTGTTGCCACATTCTGCTCGTAAAATGTCGTCGTTTAACATTTTGGCCTTACATTTTCGTCTCCAATTTAGTCCAGGTTTCTCGCCGTGTGCTTATTATGTCGTTTGTTTCTGGACCGACTGCATATGTCAGATGACTAGAGCTTGGAAAAATTCGTGAGTTCACTGACCTTTAGGCTAGTCTCCAAGAATATGTGTGTAATTCTAGCAGATAACAGCTGCTTATTAGGTGCTCACTTCCGCGGTAAAATGGGCATGTGATTAGTTACAATTTTTTTATTGGCTCAGCTACTTCCAGAAGGTGTCGAATAAGTCAAGGGCCTATTGCGAATGTGTCGAAAATAAAACGCGAATTTTTCAGGGCCCTACATATGACCCTCAGATGGTTTCCTCAACGCCGTTCCGCGCTTGGAGTTTCACTTGGCTGCTGAGGGCTGCGATGGTATCCGTGACAATATGTTGCGAGTCAATACGTTTCCGCGCATCGTAGGATAGAAGATTTGTTTTACTCCGTGTGCTAGTTTTTTTTCCCTTACGCCTCCGTGCCATTGTAGAACGTGCTTTTATTACCTCGCGGTCGTGTCGCGGAATTGCGTAAGTGCGCTCGGAAGTTTTGTAGGCCTGCAGCAGTCCATTCTGTGAAACATATATCAACGGTAGTGTTCCTAAACGTTTTTAGATAAACAGACAACTGTATACTGGTGATATCAGCCTTGTTTAGTAACAGTGCTCATCAATTGGACGTAGTTATGAAAAAATGAACCAACACACACATGTTATTTATTTCAGGATAATTAGGCTATACGAAGTAGAAGGATAACGTCCAAGTGTGTACTAGAAAAACAGTTGTGGATCTAGAAACATATCGAGGAAGGTGGGGGGGGGGGGTTTATATGATTTTATGGATTGTAAAAAATACCATCCGGTTATTTACTGTTACAGAACATTAAAAATAACATACGTACAAGAAGAACACATTAAATATACTTGAATCATCATAGAACAAAACTCCAGTTTCCTTGCTGCGACTGAACATACTTTGCTACATAATGTTAAACACGATTTTTTTGGTGAGGGAGGAGGCTTCAGGCCGCCCCCCCCCCCTCTGTAGAAAAAAAAAGCATTTGATCATACAATTTGAAGAATAAAATGAGTCCCAAATGTTTATGTAAGATAAGATTTAGACAGGCAGAGTAAACTTTGACCTTGAATATCTAGGTTCAAATGAAATGTGTGTTGGTTCCTTTCTGCATAACTCTGTCCAATTGCCAATTGCTTTCTTTACAAGCTGAAATATGACATGTGTCTCATACTTTGTAAAGGTTAATTATTTTAATTACTGTTTTTTTTTTTTTTTTTTTTTTTTTTTTTTTTTTTTTTTTTTTTTTTTTTTTTTTTTTTT
>PNEQ01027691.1:0-16204 GCA_003012365.1 Medauroidea extradentata | reverse complement strand
ACATCAATTTTTTGGTCAGGGTTTTCATGTTTCTTAACAAATTCAGTACCTTTGAAGAGAGCAGTTCTGTGGTATTCGTTATTACTGTGCTCCTTAAAACTCTCAAGTGCATGTTTGTATTTGCTAAGGGGTTTCTTCACCAGCTTCCCTAGAGGTGTTTTCCTTTTCACGCCTGCTTCTTGTGGACCAAAAAGAACACGCTCGGCAGTATACGCCTTCATCTTTTTTGCTATATGACAACCAAGGATAATCGCTCAACCATTTCATATTGAATTTCCTGTTTTGACCTGACTATACTTAGTGGGAAAACATATGATTCAGCTGGGGTCCAAGGTTTTGTAAACGCAGTGTAAATTTCTTCACTGGAAATAGTTTGATTTTGGCATACAAAGTTGGCAATATCATGTGAATCTGTATAGGAAATATGCGTACCTGAATTTGATGTAAACTCTCTGGACATGCCAGGTTTAGGACTGGAAGGTCTTTGATTCACCAATGTTGATGTGGCTGTTGAAGTTTCTTGTCCGACTTCATTAGCTGCTGCAGTATTTGCACCATTACTGTTATTACAACTCACTGTTTCAAGAGAAGCACTAGTACTTTTCTTTTTGACGGAAGATAATAAATCTGTCTGTTTGCGTTTAGACATTGTTAAACACAAACACGAGAACAGTTGTGTAAATAAAACTATGTTTGTCTTGCAAACCTCCGTAAACTATAACACAATGACGTACGGTTTATACAGGTAGGACGAGTCAGATTATTTTCGTCATATATTCAGGGTTGCAGCTGAACTTGATAACCTAAAATGTCACTAGACTCTGGGTAAGAGAAGTGTGCGATCATACTCCCTTGTCAATGTCACGAGGGCTGGTCTGCAGGGTTGCAGCTAAACTTGATAATGTAAAATGTCACTAGACTCTAGGTAATGAGACATGTGTGAGTATACTATCCTACCCTGTCAGGAACGTCGCGATGGCTGGTCTGCATGGTTGCAGCTGAACTTGACAACAAAATATCTTATAGGAAGTTGTAAGTGCGCGGGCATAATCATTGCGCTCTGCTGATGTGGTGAAGAACTGCAAAACCTGGACAGTGAATAGAGAAAGGAAAAGCAGAAAAACTCACTCCCGATTTGGGGGGGGGGGCTTAAGCCCGGTTGCCCCCCCCCCTTAAATCCGCCCCTGCCTAACTGCAGTACGAAACTCCCATATACCTACAATCAGAAAAAAAAGTATATTATTTACCAACATTTAATTGTGTTCCACCGAGCGAAGACTTACATTCGGGTAGACCCGGGTTCGAGTCCCGATTCCGGCCAACCTGATTTCGTATTTTGTAAGTAAATGCCAAGTCTGCGCAACTTATAGATTGGGGGAAGTAGAGGAGGCATGTAGGGGAACGGTCGTCGGTGAAGGGAGGGAAACCGCGTGACAATGCCGGCGCTATACATATCAACCGGTGTATTATGTGGATAGGATGTTCACTATGTCACATGTAAAAATGTGTGTCCAACACTTATCACGTAACTCACGAAAATATAAGCGAGAATTCAAACTGTACATCAGATGCATAACTAACACCACGACGAATGTAACAATTACCTTGCCTGTTTGTGATAATTGTAGACGAGTATTTACACCTTAGGAAGCGCAGGATGTGCTGTTTTGTCATCCTCGTAAAACATTTAACTGAGGTGTATAACATTGCGTTCAGGGTCCACTCTTCGTAACATTATTTTGTGAAATGTTTCAAGCGAAGATATATTGGATTTTTTACAGTACGACAAATTTGTGTAAATATTTTTAGCATAAAATATACACATCGTTAACTTTAAAAGATATTGGTCAGGACCTAAACTTTTAATATGGTATTTTACTTTTCTTTACTAGTCAAATTATGACATAAGTTTATTTTAGTCAGCACACATGACCAAAGCTTTCAGAGAAACATACCATCTTACCTCGGAAAAATAAAAGTCCGATGAAATTAAGCATATACATGCAAAATAAATTACTGAAAAATATTAAGCCTGCATGTTTAAAACCTAAAAATAAATAAATCTAAATTAAAAAATAAATAAATAAAATAGGTCACCTGATATTTTCCTTTCCAGTTGAATACAGCAGGTAACAACTTGTATATTTTACTACGACAATTTATTTAGACATTACATTTCAGTCAAAGCTTGACGATAAAACCACCGACACCTATGAAGCAATTTCTGTATGTAATGTTATCTGCGTTGGGAGGTGCTGCTTCGAAGATACGAACTGAGGAACTGCGCCCGGTCAACAGACAGAGGAACTAGTATAGTCATACTTGTGCACATGTCCAGTGTTAAATATCTATAAGATATGGCGTCACCACTGTCACCAACGTCCCAGGACTGAGCACAGATCCGCTGTGCACTTTTCAAGGTTGCAACATCATAACTAATCCTAGTTAAAAATCAAAGCGCCAATTATCAATGAGATGAAATAAACAACTGCAGCGACTAAATGATCTACACAAACGTTAAAATGTTAAAATATTCGAGCATAAAGGTGGGTGTGCACATGCATTGACACATGGACTATTGATAGAACATTAATTTAATCAAATAATAACATTACAGTGCGAACAATAAAAAAAACTTACGTTTCACTACATCTGCATAAATAAATTTACGCACTACTACTAAGGACCTAGCTTCAAAAATAAAGTAACAGTATCTGTTTGCCTAAAATAATTGTAGCATGAGTACGCATATTACATTTACAAGAAAAGGCAGTGAATACATGTTTTAATCTAATTTACATAACTTGACAAATCGTAATTCAAGATGTGCTTCACTGTGAAGAATATAGGCTTTGTCAAAATGTCAGTATTATCGCATATAGAGGAACAGAAAATGTTATATGTTACAATTGTTAGCTATTTCGACTAGGTCCTAAATTAAATTGTTCTTTTCAATAGCAACAGAGTAATTTTAATTCTTACCTGCTTTAAGTTTAATGGAATCCCAGGAAGAAGTCCCTATCTCCGTTGGCAAGGCTTGATTTCTTCTTTTCATTTATGGTGACTTTATTTATATTTTATTCATTGTTTATCTTTATAATACGTAATATTTACAAATTTAGTAGGGAAATTATGTTCAAATATTCTACAAAAAATTGATCTGAATTGCATAATCTACGCATATTTAACCGTTATTATTTTTCTTATTATCCTCTATGTTATTTCTCAAATTGAATGAGATATTAGTAAACAAAATCACTTGAAAGCCGTGATCCGACAAGGCCTTTACCATTGGTTTTATGCTATTGATATCTACATTATGCGCTTCAATAAAGAAATTATCAATATAAGTAGCGGAATTAGCTTGTATTCTAGTATAAAAATTTACAGTAGTATTAGGTTGTTTGTAGCAAGGTATTGACGTTACATTTGTTCCGATTATGTACTGAGTATTTAACTTTGTAATAACTATAAATGAGCTTCCATTTTAGCATTCACATTGTTTAACAATAACAGTTCCAGTTGCTTTAGGAAAATATCCTAACTTTTCTAAGGGGAAATCAGTCTATAGAAAATATTAGTATCATTTTTAAAATTTTCAACTAACCAATGATTTTAAGTTTGGCTACGATTTTAGAAATTGACAATTCATGTACAAAATTATCAACTTAGTGTACCAGACTGCGTATGTTTTGATGAAATGCAATAAAATACGTTTTTAAGTGTGAAATATTACTTTGCGTACAAAACGATGAACGTTTATTATTATTAGTACGAGATAAATGATAGGTTTTATTTATATTTGTACTCTGCAAACAATGTATGTTAACGAAAAATCAGGTTTCTCATCACACTTTCCATCAAACGTGAACGACCAACAACATGGTATTACTTTACTCCGAGTATTAGCAATTACGTGATTATGAGATCGAATGATTAAATTACACAGAACTTACCTAGCAGCTATCTTACCATTAATGTTTAAGGGTATTAGGAGATTGAAATTTTTATTTCATTTTCTAATAAAGCATACTTAACTGAATTGATTAGGATGATACAATGTTTTCATGGT
Organism: Medauroidea extradentata; assembly: GCA_003012365.1. Taxonomy (NCBI): domain Eukaryota; kingdom Metazoa; phylum Arthropoda; class Insecta; order Phasmatodea; family Phasmatidae; genus Medauroidea; species Medauroidea extradentata. The sequence continues at coordinate 12,132 of PNEQ01027691.1, read as the reverse complement.
TAATAACTAAAATAATACATCATCAGTTTCGTAATTTTATTGATTTGGAAGACGATGTTATGCATTTTTGCAACTTTACAGGCGAAATGTTTCCAGTTCTTAAACATTTAGTATGCACGCTACTCAATACCAAAATCACATTTTCCCTACTTTTATATAAATTCCATAATCACAGCTTAAATAAGTTCAAAATGTATACGAGTTTGAAGGATTAAATTACGTTATAATTGTGTGTGCAAACCTTTGGAAAATCTTTATTAGGTAGCTTGAATATTAATAAAAGCAAACAGAAAAGTTTTTTAATGTATTGGTGTTACTTTGCGCTAAAACACTATTTTTCTAAGACAATGTCTTACACTAATTAAAGCAACGTCATCAAAACTTGTTTTTTCGGTTGGTAGTGTATGAACACCACACGACTCGAGGCTGTGAATCATCCGGAGCTGCCAGAACCCTCGCTCAAAACAAGGCCCATTTACAGTTGAGACGGTGCCGAAGTCTCGCCCTGGATACACACGGTATGTGACTTCTTTGGAGAGACATTTCGAGTGTGAAGTTGGTAGCCCGTGTGGCCTAGTTGGTGTGGTGGCCGCTAGGGCGACGACACTGTGTGCGTTTGAGCCGGCAGTCGACACAGGGTTGCCAGACGTACGAGAATTCTCGTATTTGTACGAGAATTTAGAGTTTGTGTACGATGTATGAGGTATCATTGGATCTCGTACGCTTTTGTACGAGAATTTGTCCCTACCAAAATAAAGTTGCATCACGGAACACATTTCCTAGGATAAATGCTTTTGTGTCTAGTGGGAGAGAAAGAGAAATAAGAGAAACACCGGGAAAGGAGGTAGGTGATAAGTGAATGTATCAACTTCGCTCTCCCCCTCCCCTCGACCTTGAAAGACATCTCGTAACTTGATCTCGTTATGCCGGTTACTTAAAACTCTCCGACTTATATTGTTATCTAATAAAGACAACAAGCGGCTGTTCTAAGGGTCTCAAATATGCGTTGTTTTTATAAGTCTATTTCTATGTCAGCAGTTCAGTTGAGATCAGTCAGTTGAGGTGTATTGTGCGTGTAGGGCAGTAATAAATTTAGCTAGTTGTATGGCTTCAGAAGGCGAAATTGTAGACGATCCTGGTGAAGGACCACCCATGCAAAAAAGGAAGAAATTGTAATACAGGGTTCAGAAATTTCGTAAGGAATGGAGAAGTATGCCAGAGTTCAAAGACTGGCTGTTACCTGATGCCAATGACGAATATAGGGCGACCTGCAACTGCAAGTATTGCAAATCAAGTATGGTCGCAGAATTAACTAACTTGAAACTTCATGGCACTGGGGAAAAAAACAGTTCCCTAACTTCAAGTGCTACTGTTCGGCAGTCATCAATTACACAATTTGTTTCCAAGCCTTCGTGCTCTTCCACAAATGTATCTAGGGCCGAAATTAAGATCGCGGGATATTTTTCAGAGCATAACATTGCTTTTAATGCGGCTGATCATTTAGTGGAACTGATAAAAGACATTTTCCCAGATTACCAGATAGCCCAAGGCATATCACTTAAGCGGACAAAAATGACTTCTGTTGGTATTAATGTCATCGGAGCGTCACATAAAGAGCAGTTACTCGAAAAAATAAAAAGTGTGCCTTTCAGTATTCTCACAGACGAAACGACTTATATAGCGAAGGAGAAAACTTCATGCGTTGCTGTACGCTTTTTTTACCGCGAGTCAGGTAAGTACCACGAGCTCATGCATTTAGCACAATAACTTCTATTTATACAGCTTTTCCGAAAATTAATATTTTATCCAAACCTCATATCGTGAATTACTTTCTTTACAACTGTCTAGACTGTGAATACTGATTGATTTGTAGTCTTTAAGCTTCTAATGCAAATTTCAGTTATATAATGTAATAAAGAAACAATTTAGAATTTCACGTTCGAATATATCATTATGTACGAGATTTGTAATGCCTCGTGCGAGAATTTTTACTCCTTGGTACGAGACTTTGGTATTTACAATCTGGCAACGCTGAGTCGACAGGAGTCCAGAATAGTTTTAGAACTCCCAGGAGTTCTGTTCTGCCCGTCTGTCTGCTAAGGCTGTGCGATCGTCTGCGAACCTTTGTAAGATTTGTGCGGCGACATGGTTTCCAGTGATATGGTCAAACGGGTCCAGTGTTCACTTAGGGCTTAAATAGCATAGGCCTACACACAATGTAATCAGATGGCAATGCAACTAAGCGGAAAAATTGCGAAGATGATGTTGAACAGGATATACGTCAAGTGAAAAGTAATAGAAAGGAAGAAGATCATTCTTCTCTACCTCCAGGTAAGGACACCACCGCCAACAGCTCAGTCATGTTGTATCCCTCCGAATGCCCAGGACCTTATAGAGTATATGTTGAATCGATTGACAAAAACATAGGCAATTTGCATCCTCTTGCACTTGGTCGAAAGTTACACCCAAATAAAGACATATCTTCAATTTAGCTGATCCTGCCTGTTGAATATAGCATAACATCCGTTTGTGGACAGGCGCAAATCAATTTCTTTTGTCCGATATCTCTGACAGGGATTAGTATACGGAATACCACTTGATCTAGATACTCAAGATATCTTAGACGGTATATAATGTCCAAACTTTAAGATTCTGAAAGTAGAACGCCTCCCGAAACTCATAGTGAACGGCGAGCATTCAGAAAAGGTGCATGTATAGTTAGTCAGTTTAACATTTGAGGGTAAATATTTATTATCAGCAGTTATTATCTACAAGGAAATATTTCGAATATCACCTCGGAGGCAATCGGTTCTGCAGTGTTTTAAATGCTCACGTTTCGGACACGTCGCAAAGTACAGTACGGCAAAGAATTCACGTTGTCCAGCCTGTGGCCTTGACCATGACCCAACGACCTGTCCAGATGAAACGATACCACAATCCATCCACTGTCGAGACCCCCATTATGCTAACGACAAAGCTAAATGCCCAATCTGGGAGCAGGAGAGGGAAACTAAACGGGTGATGGCATACTATATCATCTCATATGCAGAAGCGAAGAAATAAGTGCAAACCCAATTCTCATTCAAGGACACCCTATTGCACCAGAGAGAGGCGACTAGAACGTTTACGCCCCATCCACAGCAACAGATTGGAAATGCTACTACTACAATTTGTTCATTGTCAGTCCCGCCCCACACTTTGACACACTTTCCTCCACTCAATGGCTCCCAACCAACGGTGCTGCCACTTTGTAATGACCACACGTCCTATTCTGCGGTAGTCCACACTGTAAAACATTATTTGGAATCTTACCATACCTATGCATAGGCGAGATGCCAACGCGCGTTTGGTAAATGTGTTTCCCATGCATTTATCCCAAGAACCCACAACTGTTTAGTAAATCGTGAAATGTGTAGGAAACGTACGGCACATGTTTGGAAGTGATACTATCGACTGTAGACAATGGAAGTCTTCGGTTTCGTTCGGAATTCTTCGGTAGACTTCGTAAGCTTTATCAAACCACGCATGTGCGTCGCGTAGCCTCGGTCATTTTGCCGTCGGCTACGAGTCCTGTTTTTCGGTCCAACCGCCATATTGCTTGCTCTAATTGAGACCACATGCTTGTACGTTTATGTGTTTTTGATGTTCACTGTTTGAAGATTGAAGTCTGGTAACAGTTTTCACTAGATTCCGGATTCATTAAGGTAAGTTACTAAAATACATTATGACTTAATGTTAGTTTTTAAAGTCTTACTTATGTTAGTTAAAATACGCCACATGGCATAACCTATAAAACAGTTTAGGTGAATCACTATTTTACCTTTTTAAGAATAGCTACTCGTGTACCTGCCAAAGTAATGATTTAAACGGCATAGTTTACATATGAAAAATGTTTCTATAGACGTTATAAGTAGTCCTACGTTAAGAAAATTGTGGTTTACAAACTTCGAAAATTTTCATTTTGTGTTTGGTTATGTGTTTAGTTTTTTTTTTTTTTTTTTTTTTTTTTTTTTTTTTTTTTTTTTTTTTTTTTTTTTTTTTTTTTTTTTTTTAAGTTATTTTACTAATTTCCATTTTTCTTTTAGTTTAGGTAATGTTATGTTCTGTTACTTTAACTAAGGTTAGGTAACTTAATCATACCTAACAAAAAATGGAAAGTTTAATGGTAAAATAACCGAACCTAACCTGACCGCTACAAACTGAATATTTCGAAGTTAGAAAACTAGTTCATACAATTTTCTTTACGTACGACTAATTTTCATCACTGTAGAAACATTTTGTTTTATCAAGAAACTTTACCTGTAAAACCAATCGTTTAGTCCCTACGCGATGAGTAGCTGGTCAGCTGGATGTATTTATAGCTATAGTTCAGTGTTTGGTATTTATATTTAAAAACTCATCAACTAAATAGAATGCTGAATTTGTTAGGTATGATTTTAAAAGTGATTTGAATTTATTCAAATAGCTCAGCAGAACACGTAAAAATAAATGAAGCACAGCTATAAGAATTGAACAGGACTAGATGATATTGCAAGCAGAGTAATCAAAGATTGCTCTTTTAACACTGGTATTACCTGATTTAAAAAGGGGGGGGGGGAAATCTCAAATGAAGAACTGGCTCAAATGTATGTAAGTTCAGTATCTATAGTTTTTAATTAACAATAAGAGAATAGAATAACAAACTGTCACAAAATTTAAACAATTAAAAGGTTTCTAGCGGGGTTTTTTAAAAGGAGAGAGTACTGAAATAGTAGTTGGTAAATTTATGGAAATGTTCTAAAATGTTATGAGTCCTGTAGTTCACTTTTTTCAATTCACTCAACGCCATTACATGTATATACCAAGTGGCTGCAGAGTATGTCCTTAGTAAATATATGTAACATAGTTAATACATGCATAAATTATTATTTTAGTATAACATAACTACAACCTTTAATATAGTTAATTTCAAAATATAAGAAAAATTGTAAAACCTAGGAAATGGACACAACTTACTGAAATCGTATTAGACAAATAGATGGCAAGTAGTAGAAATAACAAAAAAAAAAAAAACAATTTTATAAATAATTACTGCTCATAATCTAAAATAATAAATGTAGGTGAACCACAAGGAAGTATTCTGGGATCAGTATTAGTAATATATTTCAATGATCTAGAGCTGTAGATGTTGAATATTTCTACAATTTCATTTGCACAGATACAAATTTACTTATAAAACTGACCATGGACATGCCAGTCAGAAAATTTTGCTATAAATGCATTAAATAAAGTAATCTAATGGTTTGCTACAGTCAGTTAATTTAGTTATAAACCTAGGTAAAACTTAATGTATTCTTTTCAATCCAAATCCTACAAGTAGAGTGCCTAGACTAATTACTCATACAAAATTAATGAATCGGCCACGTGAAGCAAATGAGATATCTTGAGGTTGAAATAGATGATAAACTGCCATGGGAAGGACATACAAAGTACATTGTTAAAATGAACACATTGTGCAATAATAATAAGTATTATGCTCGCAATGGGGCTAGTGCCCGATTGCCCCATTGCCACAGCATCTATCTTCTAGTCCCTTCCTAATCCTTTCAACGCCCCCCCCCTCCAAAGTCGTCAACTCCTCCCGCAGTGCATTCCATTCCCTCACTGTCCTCACCAGCATAGACTGTCCACCCCTCTTCGTTCTCCACACCCTCTGAATTTTCTCACTGTTCTTACCTTTACCCTTGAAAGTTCCCTTAGTTTGCAGGTAAATACCTAGTTTAGCTACTCACTGTGTACTTAACCTAACCTAATCTAACTTAACCTAAAAACTTAACCTACCAAAAGATTTTTTCACGTAGTACTGTGTAGAATGTTACTAGAAACATGTTTCATCAATAAACTGCATGTCTAAAATCAATGGTTTGGCTGGTACACGATGAGTAGCTAAACATGATATTTACCCTCAATGGTTTCCATCCCAATACCTTTACATGCTAGGCATGAAGTTCCTTTCCTCTTCAATAGCCTGGCCCTGCCTTTTCTATTTATTCATCACCCACCTCGCTGCCCTTGTACCTGCTCCAGCTCCTTCACCTCCACGTACAGATCCCACTCCACTGCAGCGTATTCAAATACTGGACGAATCATAGTACAATATGCCTTTCCCTTCACTTTACCACTAACTCCCTTCAACACCTTCCCGAGCAGTCCTGAAGCCCTTCTGAACCACTCTGTCGACCTTAAATCAGTCTATATCACAACTCTTAGATACTTATATTCTGTGGCTTCCTCTATCTCCTGCCCATTCCATCTGTGTACCTCTCTACTTACCACTATCTTTGTATTAAACCTTACTAACTTGGTTTTATGCACATAAACCTTAATTTTACTTTCCACTGCCCACGACCATAACCTATCAATATCCTCCTGCAAGTTGATTCCACTGCCCACCTCTGTATATAGTACAGTCATCTGCAAACACGGCCACGAACGTGGCAGTGGATGTGGACGTGTCCGAACGTCATGGTTATATTCACCCTCGTTCACAATTGCTTGGTCCGAAGTTGCGATAACTTTAATTGTTCTACCATTCGTTTTGTTTTAAACCTTCTAATTTCTTTGAACTTATTTTCAATGCATTTAATTAAACCTAGTTACAAAAATAGATGAAGTTTTCTTCCGACTTAGGACATAACTTCAGACAAAAGTTAAGATTGAGCGAATACTTGTCTTAGGACCAAGCTTGACCTAACACACTGAAACTTTGGACACTGTTATAACGTCATATTCACGTGTAACAATTAGCGCATTCTTGTCCTAGGACACGATTTTGGACATTGCAATTATGAATAGGCCTATATGACATACAAAGTACTTTGTTAAAAACATGAGCACATTGTACTATATTTTATGCTAAAATCTCTTGCATCAGTAACATCTTGCAAATGGTTGAGATCAGTTTATTTTGCGTATGTACATACCCGTATCAAGTATGGGATAATATTTTGGGTTAGTAGGCTACTTCAGATGCTAATAAATGTATGAATTCCGTGAGCTAGCTGTAGAACTGTATTTAATGAGCTAGGTATTCTTTTAGTGCCATGTTTACAGATACACAAAACAATACTCTACATAATATGCAAAATTTAATAAATTCTATACTATCACACAAATACACAGTTACAACACTCGACACAGATCCAACTTTCGTATATTTTCTGTAAAGGAAACGTATACCTTTAAAACTGTAAACAATATGGTTGTTAGGTTGTATAATCATATACCAGACAAAATAAAAACTATTGAGGATTCGTATTTGTATTTTATTTTTCATCCTTTGGACTGTACAATGTTACAGTATTGGACACGTCAGATATGTACAATTTAACAATATTTGCATTGACAATTTTCAAAGTTATAGACATTACAAATTTCAGATATACAATTTTGACCTACGAATGAAAAAAAAAACTTACTTACAAACCTACTTATATGGAAAAACAAAAAACACCTATTTGAGTAAACTATATACAATTAGAATTACACAGAGAAACTTACATGTTTGGATAACATAATTTTAAAATTATACATATACATGTGCACATAAGCTACATACAGCACAAAAACATATTTCTTTACAATCAGAGTTTTTTTTTGTAAAATAAACTACAACATACCATAATATAAAAATAGCAAGGAAAAGCCAAATACAATATTTATCGTATATGTAATTCAGTAATGCATACATGGAAAAATTGCATTTTAAATTAATTTTAACGCCAGTAGCATGTGTCCTTACCTATTTTGATATCAAAATACTCAGTCATAGAATATAGGGGATGCACAAGCAGGAAAATTTTTAGGCTGGATTTAAATGATTTATTACTATTTTCAAAAAGTTGTTTTAAGGTAACATGTAGATAACTATATATGTTAGTTACTGAGTAAAAAACACTGGTTTATATAAAATCAAATTGTTTTGTGGTTTATGAGTCTTTTTTATTTCTAGTGTTATGACCATGAACAGCTTCATTTACTCTGCAAATATTTCTATTTTCATATGCAAAGCACATTAATGAATATATATATATATATATATATATATATATATATATATATATATATATATATATATATATATATATATATATATATATATATATACTGTGCTGTTAAAGTTAAGATGCTTAATTTAGTAAATAATGGTGTACACTGTCATACTTGTTTGAGCCATATACTATTCTAATTGCCTTTTCTGCAATTTAAAAATCCTCTCTGCTGAAAGAGAGTTTCCCCAATAAATTATTCCATATGTCATGATTGAATGAAACAGGGCATAGTAAATCTGTTTCATTGTTTCCAAATCCATGACTTTTTTTGAGATTTCGCAGTGCAAAGCAGGCTGAACTTAGTTTTAATAATAAATTTTCGAGGTGTTTATTCCAGCACAATGATTTGTTTATTGTAAGACCAAGAAACCTTGTATCCTCAACCTTAGTTAATCTTTGATCATTAATTTGGCCCACTGGATTGCAACTGGCTTTATTTTTTGTTAGGAATTCAATAATATTTGTTTTATCAATATTCAAGACTAACTTATTTGCTTTAAACCATGTGGATAAACTTGCTAAGACTGAATTCATTACCGGTATGTTTACCAGATAATCTTGTTTTTCGCTTGTGATCAGAATGCTAGTGTCATCTGCAAACAGCACTGGGGTCTGAGTGTACATGTTTAGAAGTGTTTGTATCTATTATTTCAACTATTTGAAGTCTGTTTGAGAGATAAGATTTTAATAGGTTGTACAGTTTACCATTTATACCACAATGTAATAATTTCTGTAGAAGAATTTCATGATTAACACAATCAAACGCTTTCGTCAAATCACAAAAGATGCCTAATGCTCTTGATTTATTATTCCAAGCCTCTGTGATTTCAGTAAGTTTGAAAATGGCATCATTTGTGGATACTTTCTGTCTGAAACCAAATTGTGAGTTGGATAGAATGTTATTTTCAGTAACGTGGGTAGTCAATCAATTGTCCAAGAATTTCAAAATGCAGGTGTTAGATTTCCTTTTAAAAACTCATTCTACAGTACATATGTGAAAATACTTAATTACAAAATAAATTAAAGTGTTAATTATGTGTCTCTGTAAATATACTTGTATGTATCATACACAAATAAAATAATTATTTTTTGCTTGGGAAGAGGGGAGAAAATTACCTTGGTGATTTTTATTTTCTGCAGCAATCAAACGTGGTTTGTGTAACCCTGTTTAGTAATTATGAGTATGTTATTTACGTTATCTTTTGTTTATGTACGTTGTAAGGTATGTATTACTTATTTTCTTTGTAACACGTTTCACACGTTTGTTACATGTTTCTTGTAAATTTTATGACAAGTTATATTGCGACTTCACTTATTGCTCAAAGAATAATTGATAAATACAATAACTTGGCCGGTACATGATAAGTAGTGATCATTGATATTTACAGATTTCTGTCTTGTTTTGTTGATTTCCTGTGACCTGTCAAAAGTGCACCATGACTTTACAAACAGACTATAGTTACTATATAGTGCTTGAAATAAAAATAAAATATTTTTGCTACTTTTTTTCTCTATAATGTAATTCCACAAATTATACTACCGTGCTTTTATAGGTGGCATATTCTCGTGAATAAGTTTGTTTGCTACCTCTACATAATTACAAAATGTTCTTATGGTACACAGCTAAGTTGTAGTACTGCTACGAACAAAAAATCCGCTGAATAACATATTGTATTTCTCATGCTCCATTTACCTTCTGAACAATATTAAAAACCATTATTAACTCAGCCGGTAATGCTGCCATAAAGCAACTACATCCCAAGATTGTATGTGCATTTCAAGACATGTTCTTACTATTTTTCATATTGTATGTTGATCACATTTAATTTAATGTATAAAAACATGCAACAGAACTAAATTTTACTCCAGCTAATTTATTTAATATATGTTCAAGTACAACTACACAACAATGGTAACGAAAAACTAAAGTGTTATAGTTCAAATGACTTTTTAACAAATGCCAATGGATGGTACTCATCAGCACAAAATATAAAACCACATTTGCAAAGAACTTTAACATTGCGTTTTTCGAACTATTTTTGACTGTTTATAATGTCATTGTGCATGTAATTTTTACGTTGAATTACAATATAGAAATTGTAATTCACTTGTGGATAGCACAATAGTGTGTTCGACACCATTACAATTGTTGACAATGACTGCCACTGCTGTTAACTTAGTGGTTAATTTCTCATCATTTACGTTTAACATATTCGGGTAACACCTTAAAAAACCTACAATGCACCTTTACCTGATGGTAAATGAAATCCATTTAGGTGTATATGTTAGTATAAAAACTTCTCAAGTTATTTAGCAGGTGCCACTCTTTCTGAATTAGCCTACCAAAAATCCTCACAGCTAATTTCAGTGTTTTTTTTTTGTTTTTTTTTAATATTTTGCATCTATCAAAAGTTTGACAATCTTAATATTTGTTTTAAGTCATCTTAATTATTTCATGTAGGCTCGAGTCTTACTTGAATCAGGGACTGAAAGGTTTCATATAAACAGAATTTATTTGCGTTGAGCATAACATTACATGTGAACACAATTCGTACTTCTGATTAGTAGAGAAAACTTAAATTATTGTTTAGGCATTTATGAAAGCATCATTATGGAGTAAAAAACTGGGATATTTCAACTTGTTCAACAGATCCAGGATTTATCACAAATACATTTCACGTATTTTCATATCTTAATGTGCTGAAATTCGAAAAGTCATAAAATATACTTTTTAGACATATGGAGAAGTGACCCATCGGAGTGAAAAATGCAACTGCAACCTGTCTGGTTAGCGCTGTATGATTATAACAACTATTAGAAAAAACATTTTCACCCTTTAACAAGAGTATATAAAAAAATTACTTTCAAGGTCCCCTTAAGGGCGCCGCCTACCTGCACATTAGCAGCTCAAGTAGCTGGAGCTGTAAGGTCGACCTGAAGTGCTCACCAAATGCCATGTCGCTTCAATGAGCCAAGCGCTGATCTAGCTATACCTGGTAAGCCACCTTGATGCTTCCACATTTTCAAGTCCAGCTGTTTGGAGTGTGCATTGATTTGTTGAATAGGACACTTCTCCTTGTGTGTGAATGTGTATATCTATGTATGTGTGTATATATGCATGTGTGTATATATGTATGTGTGTATATATGTGTGTGTATATATGTGTGTGTATATATGTATATACACAGAGAGATAACCTTGCAATAAGTCACCAGCTGTACGGTGGGTTAGGTACTTTGTTTTATTGTTATTTCATCCGTATGATCTTTTTCCGTACATTAATGGTACAAAGATATCAGATAAGTCATGCAAATAAAAGCACTAACATAATACAAAGTTAAAAGCACCATAATAATTCTTAACAGTTAGCACTAAAATTATTAAATTTAATAAGTACTAGTATATGCCAATACAATACAGATTACTATAATAGCGTTGCCATAATACTGTATAGCACATACTCCAAAATAGTTATGCTGAAGTCTACTCCAGGTACACAATTCAGTAAGCTCGGTAATAGAACAGCTATATAGTACTAATAGAACTGCCCCACTTACTATGTAAATACTATAATACCTGGCATTATTGATATACTACATATAACCCAATGCAACCGTAGTACACTGCCGTTAAGAGTAGATAGAATGAAGACTAGCCAAAGCATCAAATGTGCACCAATTATTGTGTAGTTCCAGAAAATATTTTTCTGTTTGGTACGAAAACTGCTTAATTTAGGAGGATATTTTGACGGTCACTTGCAGTGTTACAGATACATATGATTATATAATACTAGCTGTCCCGTTGCGGCTTCGCCTGCGTGTACTATAGATAAGAGTAACTACATTTTAGTTACGTGTTAATTGATGGTGATACTATATTCTATATTATACTATATTCACTGTTTATCTTTAAAACATCAAATACAAACAGATTTGTCCAGTCCACTGCGCTAAGCGTACTTTTTTTAATTCATCTTTATTTCTCTATAAAACAGCTGCCCGGCTGCGGCTTCCACCGCAAAACAGCTGCCCGGCATTTAACA
>PNEQ01027689.1:0-16196 GCA_003012365.1 Medauroidea extradentata | reverse complement strand
ACCTTGCTGCGCACACTCCACTCTACAGCGTGTCAGCAGGTGGTGTGCGGCGGGGTTGCCTAAGCTGAGTTTTCATTGCGCTCCCCTACGAAGACGGTACATTTCCGCCTACGGGTTTATAGTTAAAAAGTGCTTGTTTTGGCTCGTACTACCTGCCCTCAAGCGTTGTATCATGAATTAATATACACCCTGTATACAACACATTGCTGTAATTTTACTTTTAATTGATTAGAAATACATAAATACAATATATTATGTATATTAATATTAATATGGACGTTTACAGCCAATTTATTCTAAACATAATTTCCTTGTAGTTTTACTATTTTTTTCATCAAATTTTCAATTTCAAAAAATTGACAACATTTCAAGTCGGTTTTGCACTACATAAAATACTTTATAAAAAATTTAATTCCCTTCACAATATTCTTATTTTAACTGTTGGATAATGATAATTTTAACAAATTTTGACAGTATGGCGAACAAACTCCTGACAGGAGCAGCGTATCAGCAGAAAGCAGGTAATTACGATGTCGTCTTTTCTGTCTTTTATCTGCTTAGCTAAGTGACTGGATGTAAGCCTATATAAAGCAGTTCATTCACTGTCTGTGTTCCATCATATCACGTCTGATCATTTTCATAAGAGTACTGCTTTAATTGAAATATAGCACTGGAACCCAAATGTCACGAACAAAGGCAGAATGAAATTAAGCAAAAATAAATTAAAGCTGTATTTCAGAACTGTACTAGACGACAGAGTAAAGTACTCAGAAAAAAATATATTTAGTTTAAACCTGTAGCTATTTGTATTAATATGTAGCACATTTGCCTAAATAATAATAATAATAATAATAATAATAATTCCGCTTAAGCACGTAATGAACGGTAACGAGTCAGTGTGACTTAAAGTTTCTTCTTAAAAAAATGTCAAAATTCTGTTGAAGGATGTAACGTTATAAAGAATATAAATAATAATGTCAAGAATAATGCCAAAGATAAGGTTAAGGTGAATGTTAAGTAGAGGGCAAAGAAGTATGTCACGGAGAAAACATCAGATATGAACACGGAAAATGCCAAAAAAAATAATAAAGAAAAATTTAACGAGCATATCTCGATGATAATGCTAAGGAAAACTGTAAGGGAAATGTCAAATGTACTTTCAAAGAAGAACGTCAAAGAATGTGTTAAGGAAACTGTTGCGAAGAATGTCAAAGAAAATGTCAGTGAAATTGTCAAGAAAGCTGTCAAAATGATGTCAAGGTAAATGTCAACGAAACTGTCAAGCAGAATGTCAAAGTGAGTGTTTAGATTATGGTTGATGAGGATGTCAATGAAAAGGCATTCCCTAAATTTAATGTTGGCGAACCATGTTGTGTACTTGACTTAATTATTTGACCCGGTCTTGTCAGAGTTCGTGACATTCCAGACAGGATTCATGTTACCAGTACGGACAGAAATGTTCCATTTAGACAGCAAACTGGGAAGCAGAAGGGCTCGTAGTAAACTCCAACTACAGCCGCAGATGTGCGCGGTCTTCATGTTCTCGGCCTCGCGTCGACGTGAAATACAAGACTGTGTAATTAGTGCTAGGTCACCGTCCTGGAGTTTTGTACGATCTATATTAGTTAGTGACTCTTTGATATGCGAGTGTTTGATGTGACGCACAGAGACGATGTGACACACACACATACGTCACCATGCTTCTATCTCTACACGTTATCCTCTGTTGCGATGGGAACTGGAGCCGTTCAGGGGTTGGATAGGGATCAGAAGGGATGGGGGGCGTCGAAAAGAGAATATTTGATTTGGCGTAAAATAACAGAACCGAACTTCAGGCTGCAGGGACACCTCCATTAACCTGGTGGAACAAAAAATATATAATTTCAAAGCACCAATTTTTTTTTGCGCGGCGCAAATATTTTGTTCCCCTCCTCGGTTGGGGCAATACCGATGGCGATTATTTGCGGTATTGAGTTGTACCAGCGGCTGGCGGCCACTCCCGCGCTCGAGCGACGCGAAATGGGAGATTAAAATAATGCCTGCTGTGAAATACGAGGATAGGATATCCGCGTAATAGCGGCGAACACTCGGTGAAACCGCAGAGGTTGTTCTGGCCCCGCCGCGCTGTGGCTCATCACTAGTTGGTTTTTATCTCCACGTGACATCTTTTATATCGAGGGTGTCTGGTTGTGCGATAGCTAAGTATACTCTCGTCCGCACTTCATAACTTGGAAAATATTGTGATGTACTGTTTGGTCTGAATTGAGTATGTCTTGGATATATTGTGAATAGAGTGTATGGTTGCAGATGATCATTGACTGAACAAGTGTTGACACCTAATACCAATACGTACCATGCTACAAACAGAAAACTAAACAAAGAACACTAGTTTCAAATGAAATGTAATTATTGATTGGAAACTTGAGGTAAGTGACTGGGAATCCAAAACCAATGACATAGCATGCAAAACTAAACAGCATTCAATAGTTATTGAAATTTACTTTGAGTCGCTAATGTTAAAATTAATTCACATTTTCCAAAAATTATTAAATAGAAAAGTACTTAAGTTCCTTGACTTCAGTTATATTATTGGCTGGAAAGTATTTAAATCTGTTATCAGGGTTTAGTTGAATATTACAAAAATATCTTGAAAGACTTTAACCTTGTGCAATCGTACTTCAGGACTTCTAGGTACAAGTTTCCCTATCCGGTATTTAACAAATTATTTAGTAAATTACTGAAGTTAAGTGTTCAAAATATTGAAGTTCTGTCTCTAGTAACACATCTTATTGTAACTCTGCATGGAATAAATTGGTACAAAAGTACTCCAAATTAGTGACATGAAAAATTCGCTTGGAGTCAGTTAGCTGGCTAAAATGGCGTAAAATTTCGTTCACGGCATACAACTGCATAAAACGCAGTCGTGCGTTTATCTTGGAAATTGTTTGGTAATATTTATTGTTTTTCGGCGACCGACGACCGTAACGTGCGTTAACACAGTACATAATACGGCAGTGTAAAAGGGAAGGTAAACATTGTTGTGGAATAAACAGTCAACTCGAAGCAATCGTGTAGACAACTGTAAGCTACTTCTGAGAATTTTTCGCGTCTTTATTAATATTCGCGTTTTTGTATGGAATTCGCGTGCATTCGAAAATTTCTTTCCCTACTTATTACATTTCCACGGAAATTGTAAATTTAAGATGGTGTTTAAACATCTGTTGGAATTTCCAAATGCTAGTCGCCTCGCTCGTTAACCTAGAACTGTACGTTAAACCTGTATTGCGCGGAGCCAACACAAATCTGGAGCAATTTTTTTTAAATTTAATATGTCTGCAGTTCTAGTAGGAAGGTGTAAGTTCTTTTTGAGAATAAAAAAAACGAGGGATTTTTTTAGCTCAAATATACTGGTAAAGTACGTCAACCGAATGCATATAAATCAAGTACTGGCAAAAATTATTCTTTCTATAAACTATTGGCTACGAGATTGATACGCACCTTTGTTAAATTCTGTTTTTTTTTTTTCTGTTTCTGTTCGCGAATTGTCAAACTTGCTCAAATATAGCCTTCTCTGTTATTATTGTTTTAATTTTTATGTTAGTAATAAAGTTAACGAATTTAAAAAAAGGCATTCCTAACTGTCTTTATTTAATGGCATGCCAAAATCTTATTATTCTGAATAAACTTTTTTGACCTCTATTTGTTCCGCATTGCCTAAACAGCTGCAATGCTACCCTTCATTGCCCTCTTAATTTTTCAGATAATTTACCCCAAATTAAAAATATTCATGTAAAAATAAAAATTAAATTTTCTGTATTTACAGATTATTACCAATATTTACACTTAATACTTAAACTTCTTAATAATTTGTACACCAACACAAGTAAAACTATTACCTATACTTCAATCTATCTTTATCACAAGTCAGTTTCCAGTTACATGACACATTAGTAAACATTTTGCTTAAAATGTCTTCAGATATTCTAGTTGAGACAAATGTTCATCTTTCTTCACTCTATCTTTCACATGAGGAATACACACGACATGCAGTCTGCACCATGCTCTATCTCAAACACTCCTGCTGTCGCATACTTCTCGTCGCCTGTCTCGTTGAAGGCTATCATGCTCTCCCGTCGCTGACGTCACTTCATGCAGCGGCTTAAACACGGAACAACTAAACACAACCACCGACCTCCATATTTATAGGAAGCACGACCTCTTCTAGATGTTTCTTCGTGTTTCCTCTGACATTACAGCTGTGGGAGGAAGGTTTCTAGAAGCTTCTCATTTCTTCCACCTCGTTTGTTTGCATTTCTTGGAGCGGCTTGCCTGTGAGAGTAAACTGGTCTGAGTGGTGTGAATGCTTGCTTCAGATATGACCGCACCAAGAAGTCGTTCATAGTTTAGATAGTTTAGAGCAGTGTTTGTATGTCCCTATTGTTCGCAAGTTACCCAACAACCCTTCTATGAACTTGGAAATGTGTCTTCTTTTAGTATAGAACATCATCCTGGGAGCATGCTAGTAGTCTTGCATATGAATGTGTACTTCTAACCCACTGATATTTAGCCACATATACAGGCACTTTGAAAAGTGACTTTATTGGTCGCACTTTGTTGGAACTCCCTCGGCAGAATTATATCAAATGTATTTTGTTAAATGGTACAACTGTTGTCATCTTAACTGTTCGATAATGTTTATTTATAATTATGAAAAAATGCAGATATTGAACATTCTGTGGAATTCATGAAGTTTCCAATTAATTTGCTATGTTTGTGTTGTCAAATTAACTGAGCTTCCATTGCTTTTCTTATGTATACAATTGTAATACACACACACACACCCACACACACACACACACATATATATATATATATATATATATATATATATACATTCATATATACACACATGGAAACATTTTATTTTTGGTGTGGGTGTATTACTTACAGAAAATGTTTATAATACGTTTGAATCATCATAGCGTTCATTCGAAGTATTTCAAACTGTGCGCCTATGACGTGCACCATATAATCGTGGGTTAAATGCCACGTATTTAGTATTTGTGCCCTACAAACATTCTCTACACAAGACGATTTTAATCCATTTTGCAGCCGAATTATTGCTAGATCATTTTCGTGAAATAAAAAAAATTGTATTTTAATATAACTTAATTCCTTTCTAAAGTATTGGTGAAAATCACAGCAACACTGTAACAAAATTGAATGAAAATCTGTCAAAAATACAGTGTCATAACATATTATTACAAAAAAAAATTAAAAAAAAAAAAACACACACACAAGTATTGCCAAAATTAAGAAGTATATTTCACATAGAGGGAACTTTGCAACTAGAATGTTTATCCAAGCCTAAATAATTATCTTCATTTATTTGATGGTGGCCATTTACTTCAGGACTGGGTACTGTTGGCTTATACAAGCCTAATTTGAAAAAATAGGACGTGTATATGGTAAGTAATAAACAATTTATAAGAGTTAATAAAACACTGCAACAACTCTCTACTTTATTCAGCTGCGAGATACCCACTGCATGTGTGTTACATATTCTAGAAGATAGCCCCTTTAACCGCGTGAATCTCAAATGCAGCTCTAGATTCATTCTATTCCCGCTCACTGAGACGACCTTCCAGGCCCCACCTAACCCTCCCTCCACTAGACAAAAGCCTGGGAGCTTTTAGACGTGTGCTATTTGCAAGTCAAGTGGCGGAGATATTTTAATGGGGCATTGTTGTGACCTTTATTCCTGGCTCTCTAGCGAACTCAGCGCAAGCTAAGGCAGTTGCGAGGTCTTCCACTTCCTACCGAAGTTGAAGGACATCCGTCACTTTGCAATGAAAGTCTGCTTGAAGTTTATTTGAAGTAATAGAAACGTATTTTATGCAAAGAACGTGTACAATTGTACAGAATATATTGAAGTTCACTTTTAAAGCTAAATCTTAAGACACATAATTTTAGGAAAATGTGTGGACATTGTTTTCCCATATTTTTCTAAACATTTACGGAGAAAAACTGACATGGTAGTAGCTTTTTCCAACAGAATAAAATATTAATTCTAAAATGCATAGTTTGTATTGGGCATATTACTGCTGCTTCAGAAAATACATTTTCTGAATTGTAATTTTAATAACTAAAGCTTAATTTTAAAGTCATAAAAATAATTATTCCGTAAAATCTGTGTCTTTCAGGCTTTTTATAAACGGCGTATCGCTAAAAACATATTTTTCCTGTTAAAATTATAAATGTATGTATTTTGAGACAATTCGTATATAACACATTTTCTACCCGTAGACGTACTCTTAGTTGAATTATAGTGTTAAACCACATAAAAGTTGTGTGTATTTAGAATGTAATTACCAGTGCGAAAAAGTTTTGATCGAGGCGACTGGCATTCAATTATAATGTTGCATTCAATATTATCAAATAAAATTTTTAACATTTCTCTTTTACTACTATAGGTTACTGTAAAGTGAACACAGCTTAAGACACCACGTAAATGTTAATTTTATCTCTACTTTACCTTCTTTCACTGGTTAGCACAGCCGTTAGCTAATAAACATAGTGTAAACATTTCAAGGTCATACGAAAACTCATGACGCTTATTCCTGCACACGAACAATCTTGCTATGAAGACATCCTGTCCAGCATAATAATAGTAATAATGATGATGATGATGATGCGTTAGCATGAAAAGTAACAACAAAAATAAAAAAGAAGGAAAAAAGTAGTACATCAAATATGGAATGGTAACTATAGTAATTTTGTTCGTGTTTGTACCTTATATGTATGTCAAGACTGTACTACCGTTAAAGTGTCAAGTTCTTGCAATATTATCAGGAAGAGCTCGAGTCCTGATCTGTGAACACTTCAATAACAACGAACACAGAAGGTACGTCTTTTTGTCTTTTCACGTGGAATTAAATATGACGTTACATCAGTTTTACGATTATAATATTAACAACAATAATGTCGTTTCTGAAGTTAATGAACGACAGCTCAGCTTTTTGTTTTTACCCAAATTGTTAGTGTTTGGATATATTTACTTTTTAACTAATTGACAGACATAATTGCAAAATGACATTTAGAGCTACTGTTTCCACAATACACTCTCTGCCACTAAACGTTTGCAGCTTACATTAACAGCATTGCATAGTTATACATATCTTTGAAAATAAGTGTGCTTCTAAAACAATGTATCGTATTAATAGCCAATATAGACATAATATTATCAAACTTTGTATACATATTAGAAAAGAAAGTTCTTAAAATTAATTAATAACAACTTTATCAATGCACGTGTTTTCCAAAGATTTCCATTTTGTTATGAATTATTACATTAACTACTGGCACTAGAAACTGTTTCGTGAGAAAAAACCCTTCATAAAGATATATAAATCCATGTACATACCCGCACACATTTGTTCGAACCATCACAGTTGTCTCTACTGCCATACACCAACAAACTCGCCTATACAACACCTGTCCAGTTACAGTCGCACTATATTATTATCTATGGTTTGTACGAACACGCATGGCTTGTTATTTGTTCAGCTCAACACCTCGATGTTTCAGATATGGAGTTACTTTCTTCGACAGTCTGGCAGGCCATATGACAGTTCAACACCTTAGTAACGGCGCATGTTAAGTCTTCCCGTCTAGACTTCTGTGGAGAGATACGCTTGGGTTGACTGCACATATGCCGTGTAGTAGCTGGCTTGTAATAAAGTTAGTATTGTCTGGCTCTTTACGGCGACAAATTATGTTATAACTGACTATACTTTGGCTGTAACGGCGCCGCCTACCACGCTCAACGAGTGCGTTGTATTTTACAAGGAAATACGTTATTTACTAACTGTGCCAACGTATGGAAAGAAAACACACTTCGTACTAGGAAGGAACATCTTTGTTAAACCACCAAGCTGATTACAAACACTGTTTCCAGGTCCTCCGACATGGCTGAAAAACTACCGTTCTTCAAAATGTACTGAGCGGATGTAAGTGAAACGCAGACAGAAAAGTGCACTGAATTTTGTTACAGACTTGCCACTAATTAAATAATTTGGCCACCCCTTAAAGTCGCATACATACACGGGACAGCGGGAACCTCGGCGTGATGTTTGGTACTCGCTTCAAGGTCACGCTTATGAGTTTGTAGTTTGTGAGCCTTTGTCACACAGGTAGGCGGCACCCTTAATATATAAAGTGGGCTTTCCGTCTCGTAGACAGCGAGGACATTAAAGATTGTGGACACACAACTTGGTACAATGACAGCAGCTGGGAGAGGAATCAGCCATGGCCTTTGTTAGGAACCGTCCCAGCATTCACCTGGAGCGATGTAGGGACAAGATGCCCGTAATAGGCAACACGAGGAAATATACGGGAGTAATAATGGTAATAGTTATAATAATAACAATACTAACGACTAAATTACTCGTATATTTCGAAGTACGGATTTATTTTAATCACCAATGTTGCAGTCGATAATGGTATATTTACTTGTCTACAGATCAATGCACAGAGGGACGTAACTACCACAGCTCCCTTCCAGCCTGCACGTAATACTTATTGTTCTGCTGACTGGAGCAGAAATCTACTAGCAGCCAACATCTTGTGTTGACACAACATACCCTCCCCTCACGTCTTCACAACATTCAAGTCCCTCCCTTCTCCCTGCCACAACATCCTAGCCTACTCGCTCTCCCTACATCCTACATCAGGCCGGCAGTGTAGTGTTGATACTTGCAGCTCCATCAACTTCTCTAACTCAGCAACATCTTCCCTACTAACTGCCGCAGAGAAACTTCTCAGCTCCGACAACAAGTTGTCACGACTTTCCTCCAGCGAAGCGCCACACAAGCAACGGACTATCTTAACACTGCTTTATCCGATATTATTGTTTAAATACTGTTTTTATAAGATAGGGCGTCACAAGCTAATTTGAGAAATAATGATTTATTTTTGCTTTTTAGCTATTCCAGAACTAATTAACAGTATAAGATGTATGTTTCCTAGTCTAATTAACACATGCATGCATAGCATCTGACATGCAATTGTCAGGAAATTAGTGATTATAATATTTCGAACCATAAATGCATACTCGCCGGGCCTGAGTTATCAGATATTATAAATAATATACAACAATTTGTGGCTAAATCCGAATGTAAAATCTTTATAAGAAATGATGTTCTTAGCAACTTCTTTAATAACTGCGTGGCTCTAAACGTAAATTTCAACACGAGGGCCGTCTTCCCTATAGACAACAACTACGAGCCAAGTTTTACTCGCTATTTTGTAATATCACGGCCGTACTACTTTTTTTTTAAATTTATCTGCGTACGAATTGCATTGAATAATTTTGCGTTTCGAAACTGACATTTCCGCCTGTCATGTGTGTTAGTGATGCTCATTTCTGACTGTTAAAACATGCATTTCCACCGATGTTATTTTAAAACAGGGAATAATACTATAGGTTTATATAACTACCAAACAGACATGTGGCAGACAGCTGAGTGCAGGGAATACATGTCACCAGAGAAATGTCAAAACATCAGGTGCATTGACAATGCTATTACTAAGCCCTCCACTGTACCCTAGTTCATTGTCTTGTACACAAGAGCTGCTCTCCCTTGTACGCGTGTCACTATAGCTCATTGTTCATTCCAACAACTGCAGTTAGGCGGGTATCTTAGCTACAATGTACACTGCAATCTTTTATACTATATTAGAGTTATCTGTATGTATGTAATAACCGAGATTGAGTCACGTCAAACTACAATATATCCACTGTTACTAAACTTCAACTGATTCAGATACTGTTTTTAGCTGTGATATTTTTATGGGATTGACACAAGATGCTTTGATATAGTTTTCGAAGTTTTATGATAACGGAGTCATTAAACTTAAATAAAAATTAAAGGTCGTTATTCATTGGCTAGCTGATTAAAATAAATGAAAAGCTACAAAACTAAAAAAAAAAAAAAATAAAAATTGGTTTTATGTGCGCTTTCATTGTAATCAACGAAGCGACGAATAAAATTTATATACTTTTTTTTGCAAAGACATTTTATGTTTAGTTGTTATTGTGATAGTAAGAAAGCAACATATTGTAGTAGTTACATAATCCAATAGTTCCGAGCTGTGGTTGATTGAAAACACTTTCTGCAATTTGACTCTAGTGGCTCTTATGACCAATGTAACTAACTGGCTGCAACAAACATGAATTATCTTATGATCTGTTCTAACTAGTGTTAAACGAATGTAGACAATGAAGCAATTATGACATATGTTATATACGAACACGCTGGTAATGTATTTGCTTTGTTAAAAGTATTGTTACATTCTCTGGTAAAAATTCTAAGTGCACGATTTTTTCGGAATAAAATATTGATGAACTGTTCCATCAAGGAGACAACGCACATGTAAAGTCAGATAAAGGAGCATTATGCTTACAATAAATGTTACTAAAATAAATTTAGGTTGAATAATCATGATAATATAAAATTATATTACAATCTTTTCACTTATTTCATAAATGATATCCTATCTTTATTTGTTCGTAACCGGTTGTCTTTTAAAACTTGTTAATATATAACTATACACACAACTAATATTAATAGTTAGATTATATTTTAATAAATTAATTAAGTTTGTACTATCCAGTCAAAAAGTTCCCGAGATATGACATGGCGACACAAATATTCCACTTGCAGCCATTTTGGAAGTAAGTTCATATGTATTTGAAATATAAGTATGAGATGCGGTTGGTAATAGCAAGATGTATAACTATTTTAGTCGAATTCCGGTTTACAGGTTAAAAAGTTTAGGATGTGGAGGAAGCAAACACACTGATACAGGTCAATAAACGGAACAACTTAAAAAGTAAAAAAAAAAAAAAAGTTTTATTTCTTTTACCAACTTCACAAAAGAACAAAAACATTTTGAGGAATGGTTTTTAGATGTGTAATTATGTAAATTATTAAACATTTTTCCGGTGTGAAATAACTTAGTGTGCGAAATATATAACGTGTAGAAATATTGGTGTGTTTGAAAAATAATTACAGATAATGTCCACTCTATTTCTTTAACAGTATTTGATACAATTATAAAATTAAGTCATTTTGACAGCTAAATAGCTATTTATAAAAATACAAAGTAATGCTACTAACCTGTGTGGATCAGTAATACCCAGCTCTTTGGCTTCCCCCACCAAAAATGAAAAATTATATATATATATATATATATATATATATATATATATATATATATATATATATATATATATATATATGGGCCGAATACGCAGAGAAAAAAAAAACCAATGGAGTGCAATAGAGTATTTTTGCTCGTGACTGTCTCGCAAGCGGCCGTGGCGAGGCGACGTAAAGAACAGTTAACGAATCGTGTCGGTGATGATGAGAGTATTCGTAACAATTACAGCAGCCGCCCACGAGGAGCAGAGGAGAAGCGCGGCTGCGTGCAACAAGGCACCAACACACGATACTCTCGAGCTCACGCTATATTTCTGTGCTACAAGTATCCAGCGTGTCTGCGCCAGTTTTCCTATTGGAACACCAGACCTCTAAGAGCGAATATTACTCTCTCGCCACTTAGCTTGTCACCTCTATGTGTAGAGACCTCAACTGGCCGTTACACCTCACATACGTATAGTAAATGAAGCTTTAGAGGAATTTATATATTAACATTAACTTTTATTACTTTATTTGTATACTGGCCTTGACTGTTAAAGTGCAATCTTTGGGCATTATTATCTTGTGACATATAATTATATCTAACTTTATATTATCTTATCAGTTTATATTTACACTTTAATAATTAATAACTATTTGTCACTGGGTTGGTTTTAAAACAGGTCTTCCAAACAAAACTACTCCTCCGTTAAAATTGTAAAATAATCGTGCAATATGAAGAAAGTGCAAGAAGACGTCCAGTGGTAGGAAGACAAGGTTGCGACAACCAGCTGCACGCCTATCTCCAGTTTCGTATCAACACTCAGCTAACAGTACATATCTCGACCTGTAGAGTTCTTCTACCTTCTCACTGTCCCTAGACTGTGCTGTAACCATGATTCGACAAGTTTCTCGTAACTCCGAGACAGAGAGCCGTCGCGAGACTCCAGAACTATAAGAGAGCTGCACCACAGGCTGAGAATTTAGGCCTAGAATCACCTAGTGAGTGAGTGAGTCCTGATGACAATGACTGGTTGTGAGCGAGACTCAAGGGCGATATTGTGTACTACGACTTGAAGAGGTTCATCCGGGTGCTCCGAGACAGGACATTGTGAGTGTGTAGAGAGACATTTAATGAACGGAGAACTTGTATAGAAGACTGGCACTTTAGTTTTTGAATTTATAACAATTTTGTATAAAGTAATTATTTTTTTTTGTCATTAAGTAGTGACATACTGCTGACTTCAACTGAGACATTTATTTAGCAGTGTTTGATCGTTAGTTAATTTCAGACATTTCGGTGTAGATATCTGTAAATAAATTAGGCTTTGCTGTACTAGTTATATTATTTAATCAGACTCTCCTCCTCTCAGCGTACCTTGACACAATACTACTGTAAAAATGTCACAATATGGGCTGGTCGACGCTGCAATACTGCCAACATATTAACTTTTGTACGACAGGAAAGAACAGAACGAGTGGGTTGGGTCCTTACATAGAGAGTAGTTCTGTTCCAGAGGCGCGGTTCACATCAGTTTCCAACGTCTTTTTTTCTATTTTTATATTTGTATCAGATCGTCGTTTTCTTATTTTGGACACAAATTGTGATTAAATCTTCCTCTTAGGAAATTTTCGTATCTCTCATAGTTTTTGCGTATTGAGTAGTAAACGTCAAAATTGGCACTTTACGGTTTTATGTACAGCACTAAAACCAACACATACCAAAACCGAAAAAATTCACAGTGCATAACAATGTTGTAGGCTGTGATTTGACATACATAAAAACAAATAATTAAATATTTTCGTCTTTAATAAAAAAAACCAAAATTTAAAATGAAAATTAAAAAATTTTAAAAAAAATTTTTACTTATACAAAAATTTATTCTTTTTGTATTTATTTGTGTCAAATCACAGCCTACAACATTGTTATACACTCATAATTTTTTTTGATTTGGTATACCAGTTGGTTTTAGTGGCGTGCATAAAACCGTAAAGTGCAAATTTTGACGTTTACTACTCAATACGCGAAAACTATGAGAGATACAAAATTTTCCTAAGAGGAAGATTTAATCACAATTTGTGTCTAAAATAAGAAAAAGATGATCTGATACAAATATAAAAATAAAAAAAAACACGTTGAAAACTAAGGGTAACCGCGCTCTTGTGTGTCGTTTATGGTTCCCCTGTATTCCTTCGTGGTGATATTTATTCTTATTTATTTAATTTTTTTATTAAAATTTTTAAAATTAGTTTATACGCTACAAGATTCTACTCTTGGCTGGTTTACAACTTAAAGTGTTTCAATTGATACCTAACGTTAAACAAAGCTAACCTAGTACAATAGTATAAATAAAAAACTAAACTAATACAATATTATGGACAAAAACTTACCGACCAAATAAAATATCCATAAAAATTTAATTTTTATACTAATAACAAACACAGGCTCTTAATTTGTATCATAGTAAATAATTGCACTTACGAGTGCACAGTAAAAAAGTAAAGAAACAAATTGCTCCAAAGAAAACATTGACTGTGTTATTATTACTATTATTTTATAACTATATGCAAGCAGTCAGTATTGCTACTCCGAAAAAAAATGGAAATTATCTAACCAAATATATATATGTTTTCGTTTTGCTCACGACATTGTGTTATTTTGTTCCGCCAACAACTTAACCAACCAAGGGTCTCTTACAGCTCGCATCAGTTGTGACTCGCTAGATATTCAAGTGAATTTTGAACATAGCTTTCGTATGTTTCGGTATCTGAACATTATCCTTGTTTCAAGTGTTGTATGAGTGAATTGTGGACCTTATAACAGGCTTGGAGTACACATAACTGGGGTATTGGTATATAAATACTCTTTTGAGCTGTGTAGTTAAAAGTAATTTACTCCTGTTGCGCATTGTAAGCCATTTAGTTGTTTGTAACTATTTGCTAACACGGTCCGTTTTTTTAGACTAAACGCATATCGTAAACAGTTATGTTGCAGCTTCTGGATTCTATTTCTCTGCGACTGATCAATGGTAACACGTAGCTCCGCACAGTAGTTAAATGGGGCAAACACTAATAGATCACACAACTTAATCTTAACCTGATAACATACGTTTATATATATATAGGCGATTAAGTCGAAAGTAACCTGTTTGCAGACAGAAGTCTGTTCAACCCACGCAAAGTTTTCATCGGATATAATTCCCAGGTTACGACATTGCTGGACTCTTGAGATGATAACTTTACTTATTTCAATGCAGGAGATTTAGTGGGCCTAATATCATGCAGCTGCAATTTTTAGTTTAGTTTATGTTTATTACAATGAAATCACTTATACAGCTCCGAAAGGCCAGTGTTAATTTTAGAAATAAGTTCCTCAATGTCCTTTACCGAGCCTCCAGTAATTAACTGGGTGTCGTCAGTATACCGGTGGCAGTCCTCATATCGAAATATTTCCGTTAGCCGAGATATTTAAATTGAAAACGAATAAGGACCCAGTATGGATCCATGAGGAACACCTGTTTATAGTTGTTAGTTTGGCTGAGGTCGATGGGGCGTAGCTGGAGTTGAAGTGAACCTGCTGTTGCCTACCCTTCAGGTAACTGTGAAACCACATGTTTCCCTCGAGAGACTCATCTCTCCTAAACGCAATAATAGTATATTGTGGTCTAGTGACTACAAATGCAACTTTTGACTCGTCCATTGCTTTATAAATATTGGAAGTTATATTGAGCATGGTACGATACGTGCTATAGCGGAAACCAGGCTGTATCTCGTAGGCAAGGTTTTCACTCTTCATAAAAGAAACTATCTGTTCTTTAACCACTTTTCCTATTAACTTTAACGACGCTGGAAGGATACTGTTTGGCCTCAAATCTTTGAATTCCTTCGGTTTACTGGATTTAGCAGTTGGTATTATTTTAGAATCCTTTCATTGTTGTGGAAGAACTGTATTTTGTAATGAGTTATTTATTATGTGAGCCAGAATGGGGATACAAAACGGAGGGCACATCTTCATAATTTTTATGCTTAAGCCATATACTCATGTCGCAGTTGTTTTATGTTGTTTAGAGGTTTATAAATTTTGCTTTCGTGTATTTCTTCTAGTTTCATATTATTGTCAGTCGACAACTTACTGTATTAAGAATAAATATAAATTTCCTTTTCCATTTTATTCGTATAATCATTTACTAATTAACACGTCTAATTTTACGCCCGTTTAAACATTTATTTCTGTATAGTTGTAGTCACTCTCTCACACACATATATACGTATGTTTGCAATCCGACTGTAGTTGGGAAAGTAAACTATCAAATAGAAGTTTAACGGAGAATACAACTCGAGTAATAGAGGTAGGTCTGACTAGAGCTTCGGCAAATTGTTCAATTAGCAATGAACGCTTTATCAAGCACTTAGCTCATTGTTGCGCTTGGTGGACGTGTCGAGGTGCGCGTGCGAGCCCAGGGTTCGCGAGGGTTTCGGCCCTCCGCCGCCGTAATTATCGGAATCCGATAACTCTGGTCCAGGGATGCTGGGAGGGGAAGGAGGGGGCGGTATCTTGTGGTCCAGGAGCCTGCACCCAGGATCGTCTCAGAGCTCACCCTCCGTGTAAACAGCGGGCCACACCGTGGTCTCTAGAACCCAGTGGTCCGTGGAGGGGGGAGGGGGGAGTAGTTCTTCCTTAATCGCTACCCCTGCCTGCAGCTGTCTGTCAGGACAAGAAATAAGCACGGGCTCGAAGTAAAGCAATTTGTTCGAACTGTATCTTTGGTTGTTCCGATAAGCACCATTGACGTCTCTTTGTCCAGAAGTGTTCCGATAAGCATCATTGACGTCTCTTTGTCCACAAGTGTTCCGATAAGCACCATTGACGTCTCTTTGCCCACAAGTGTTCCGATAAGCACCATTGACGTCTCTTTGTCCACAAGTGTTCCGATAAGCACCATTGACGTCTCTTTGTCCACAAGTGTTCCGATAAGCACCATTGACGTCTCTTTG
>PNEQ01027688.1:0-16195 GCA_003012365.1 Medauroidea extradentata | reverse complement strand
GGCACTTTTTCTCCAAATTGTTATGTAACTGTAATTTTTTTTTCCACAATTCTTTAATTTTATTACTAATTCTTTTTTAAATGAACTTCTTGTTGTATTAATGTGTATTTATGTATAAGGTTAAACACTTCAAGTTGTAAACCGGCCTAGAGCTGAATCTTGTAGTGTATAAATAAATAAATAAATAAATAAATAAATAAAATAAATCAGCAAATATTATAGTGTTGCCCTGTCCATAGATGAAATTTGGAACGTCATTTCTACAAATTAAAAACGAAAGATTACCCAAAACAGATCCCTGAGGCACCCAATTTTTTATTTTTACTACTTCAGAAAAGGTCTCCGTGCTGTCTTTATTTTTTTGATGTATCACCTGTATTATTTCACTAAGATAGTAGACAAAAAGCTTTTGGAAATTGTTCCTTATCCAATAATGATGCATTTTTTTTTGTAAAATACATTATAATTTACACAATCAAACACTTTTTCTAAATAATACAGGCCCCTAACACACCAACCACCTATTGATTATTTAATGCTTCTAAAATAAAATTGATTGACTGAAAAAAAATTTCTAGCTCACTGCCACAAAATTGTACGAGTTTACTACTTAACTCATTATATTAACAAGAATTTTTAGATTTCAAAGAATTGATTATAGATTCACATGCGTGGTTTGCACCATTGTATTCGCACTTTTTATGTTCAATTGTACATACCTTTCCTAAAAGATTAATGTCTGTTTTGTCATTATTTGTAGGTTTTATTTCATTTATCACATTATTTAGAAAATATTTATTAAATTCATTTGCTATCTCAATAATGTTGTTATTGATAACGTTTTTAGAGTTGTAGAAATATAACCGTCAACACGGGCAGTATGCGAAGTAGGTCCTACTGACATCTGCCGCTAAAAGCGCAGTAAATATTCATATATGAATATATGTGCTCTCGGTATAAAAGAAGCGTTTTACGATTTTTTAGAATGTTTACCCGTCTCAGATTCTTAGGTGCGGACCGTGTTGAAATTGGGGTTTTCTCGTTCACTGTTTTCATTTTGTCGCTGCTCCACACTTATGTCATCTCACCTTTGAAGGTTGGTAGGAAGAAAGGGAGGGGTGAAAACTGCTATCGCAAATTTGTTCCACTAGCCTTTTAAAAATGTTTATTTTACCTATAGGTCGTAGCAACATAATATTTCATTTCACATTCCTATTCAGAGCTGACAGACTCACAATGAAAGCACTAGCTTGGCAGTGTTAACATGTTCTCTAGGTTGCGACTCGACAGGATCTTTATGGTAAAGTAAGTAATTTTTAAAACCGTGATTACGTTTCCACTTTCAGGTAATTAGTATATTTCTTTAGTTTGTTAATACAAACACAGCACTTCAGATAACAAGCAGTGTGTATAAATTTCACTTAAATCAGAGGTTAAGGCATGAGGTCACCACGATAGCCTAACACAGTGAATATTGTGAACATATTTGTCCTAAGTGCTCGCTTTACTGTGAAGAGCTTGTAGTGGTTTTAGCATTTCTATGAATTTTTGTACGGTCAATAACTGACGTTTGTGTATGTATACGTACATGTTTGCATATCTACATAACAACGAGCTAGGACTTTGTGTTGGAAATATTTTTGAAAAATCATAAACTCTGTACGAGTGTTTATTAGTCGCTACTTCACACGAATATGTAAAGTGGTCCGTATTTTTGTCGTGTTAGTCATCATTAGTTTTTAATTATTTTTTTCTTAGTTTTTGTCAGTTCTATGTATATGTAATTTTGTTTTGTGCATCTGTGAAAAAATGGTTAAGTGTAAGAGAAGGCTACACGCCTTAACTTCGCCATATGAAAAATAAGACAATAAATAATAATAATAAATAATACTTAGCATATTTTTAACCGACTTAGAAAAACAGTAGGAGATTCTCATTTCGGTTGCTTGTTACCTCAGAATTCCATCATTTATAAATAGATTGGGAAGATTCTTCTTCTTTTCTTGTTGAAAAGGGGATATTTTTAAATAATTAGTTTGTGTTCAAATTGTTGAATGGATCAAAATTAGTAAACATATAAGACCTAATGACAAAGAAAATAAATTATTTTATATTATTGGTGTTGACGAAACTAAACAACATATGATAAATAATTTGCGACTTGGCGCGGCATTAGACAGCCCTTCAGCACACACAGTCTAGCCACGTCCAGTCTCCTCGGTGAAGACTCTGCTCACCGAGCAATGCTGGTCCCCCACCCACAAAATCATCCCTTTTTCTCTCTTTCCCTCTCACTCTGGTCTCTACCTGAATGGCAGACTGACGAAACCAAACAGTTTTTGTCAGGAAGAGGGAAGGGGGAGGGGTTGGTACAAAGCCTGAACAAGTTATGGCCGCAGCCGCTTGGTGGTGCTAGGATCGTCCTACACTAGCGCTCCAAAGCGTATAGGGACGGAACTACGTGCTCGACCTCTTCAAAAAGCGCAACAGTAAATCCCATAAGGTTGTCCTGCCCTGGCCTTGGGTTAAAACCACAACAAGCAAATCCTGGCCACGCCACTGTCAGCAGGCATGGAACTTTTACTCGTATGTGAAGGACACGAGCAAGGGCGACGCTGGTACGCGCGTGACGGGAAGAAGGTAACAGGTGAAATAGTCTCCCCCCCCCCCCATTTTTTTCAGGTCTATCGCACAATACGTCACTAAGGTAAGGATTTCAGCTTGAGGCATTTGAAAAGAAACCTGAGGACAGTTTACAGTCATCAAAGGGACAAGTGCGGCTAATTGGCGCGAAAAAAAAGTAAACATAGGCCTACATTAATCCAAAACAGCGGAAAGAAACTGAATGCACGATGTTTAAAATGACCAATAAACCAGTACGAAATAACTACTACGTGCAATATACTTGAAATATTGTGGAACAATGCGCTGCGGACGTCACATTTACTGAGAGGCTATCTACAAGGAGTGGTTTATGAAAATGTCCGTGGAACTGGATCCACCGCGCTAGTCACGGAATGGATGTAAGCGGATCGACTCCTACCGTCGGGCGGCCGGGTCACCGGAAGTCAGCGCGACCCCGACTGGCTCATCGCCGCGGGACGCGCGGTCTGCCTGCCCGGGCCTTCGACCGGTACCCAACGGGTCGCGACGTTTCTCCGATGCCGCTGACGGCCGAGTATAGGCACGACGCTTCGGCGCCATCTATTTTCAGGGCTAGTTGCTTCGGCAGGTGAGTTGTTACACACTCATTAGCTGATTCCGACTTCCATGGCCACCATCCTGCTGTCTTAAGCAACCAACGCCTTTTATGGTTTCCCATAAGCGTCAATTCAGTCAGCCTGAAACAGGCGCTGAATCACCTGAGGTAAGGTTAGTGGGCTTCACGTTTCGTCGACATCATTACAGACGGTGACATACCTTGGTATAATCAATGGCAGAAGTTGGGAGAGGAGTCGGCCATCGCCCGTCAGAAACCATCCCAGCGTTCGCCTGGAGCGATTTCGAGATAAACCATGGAAAACCGTAATCAGGATGGCCGGAGCCGGGGATGGAACCCGGATGCAAGTCTAACGTGTTACCGTGCGACCTCTCTCGGTCGGAAAGTACCTGGCAGCTGCAGAAGACTGGACCACTTGTTCTTACGAGCTGCAACAATGTTTGCGCACTATATGCTGCACAATTCAAGTCTACACCCGCCCTGCTTGCAGTTTATGGCCCTCGTCACTTCGTACAAAGAACTCCAACAACGAGCGTAAAAATCACGCGTTGATGTTAGCACAAGTGTAGATTTTCGGCGAAACGTAATCCCGGACGTGACAAACACAATACAACGAGCACTCAATCACACTTATGAAATTGCCAAGTATTAACAACATCGCCAAGTGAAGGTTTGGAAACATTTTCTGTACCATACATCGAACTGCACAGAGGAAACATTTCGTATAGGTTACTGCCCCAACACTCTACCGAGCCATTATTTCGCCAGCTGTACACAGTAACCTAGGGCAAGTTATTTAAGAATTAATGTTTGTTGTCATTCATCCGATTGTAATGAAACTTTGGTGAATTGTACGCGCACCCGCGAAAGTTTCTGCAAAACAAATCGCTGGGAAGGGGAGGGGGTATAAAACAGAGCAGAGTGTAAGAAAGTTAATAGGCATTCCACACATGTTAGACCAACTAGTAACATTACAAACAATATCAAATCGTATCAGAACAAAGGAACGGGACATACTAAGTGATTTAATGATCCCGGGCGCAGATGCAAATAACGAGGTGAGTACGGCGGAACCTGAGGGCGGTAGAACGGAAGTAACCTGAGAAAACCTGCCTGTCGACGCAACGTTCGTCACGTCTCCTACATGCAAAAATTGGCAGAGACTACACCGGGAAAGCAATCCTACATCCCCGTGGTGACAACTATACCACCGTACAGTAACCCTTACGTCATGTGAAATGTTTGGACACGTGACAGCAAATAAACTCCTACAGGCTGTTCGCGATAAAGTGAGTGACGAGACGAGTTACGCCACCTCCCCCTACCACCCCCCTCGATCACTTCTACACACTCGGGCGCCAGGCAGGCCTAGGACTGCCTCTTTCTCTTCTCGCTGGCTTCACGGGCTAACTGGAGAGTCGAGCAGCGGCTGTCACTGTAAAGCCATGTTTGAAGAGCACGCGCCTAAGTCATGGCCTAAAACGATCGTAAAACCTGGAAACTTCGGGTAAGCGGCGTCCTGTTCCATTCCCGAGCTGTCAGGATATCATCCTATTTGCGGCCGGCTATAAATACCAGGTCGCGGCACCCCACGAGAGTTATTGTGGTGTTTAGCTTGAATGTGTACTGACTCGGTAGCGAAGGCTTGTTGGAGAAGACTAAGGTGTTTATTAATCCTGAAATAATGTTTAGTGACAGTCAATGTTTATGTTCCTTTAGGTCTGTAATATATTGTACTGCACTTTTTAGTGATAACGTTAAAACCACTATTAAAAACTTGATATGCATAAATATTACGGTAAGAAGCGTAGAGGAATTCAATACCAAGCAAATGAATATACAATTTCAATAACAGTTGCGACAATCAGTAATGCGGTAAGGTGTGTTGTTCGTGTTGCTTTGTTATCTCCCCTGATACTTATATTTGATTCCCCGGCTCATTGGTGCACGTACTACGACACTTGAACACGAGGTTCGGGGTGAACTGAGTACTTCTTTGTTTCATTAAATTTGTTTTCTGTCACTTTGCAGTAGAAACAAAGCAGTGTACAGTCTGCGTTATGTAAGAATTTCAATTTGGACAGTCGTATTTCCAGTCATTTTACAGTTGTTGCCATGAAATAAGCAGTGTTTTCCTCTTAAGAGTGTGGTAGATAAATAAACGCTGGAAACGTCAATTGATTTATACGCTTTTTTCGAAGCCAATATGGATAAAATACTCAATGACAATCTTAGAGAATGGTATTTGCCAATTATATGAATAAATATTTATCCAGAATTACTAATTCATTACGTGTGATCTCTTGCGTCGCAGTTAAATGCACGAGGTTCCGACGTCAGAGATTGTGCCTTAGAAGTTCGTAACACTGGAAACAATTTTGTTTAAAACGTTGGCTAAAACTATTGTCTAGGATTGCTACTGTTTAATTTTCGCAAATTGGCTTCAAGAAACTTACAGTTATAGAGTAATGCTTTTAGCGTTAAATTATATACCACGCCCTCTTAAAGAAGTGATTTTTACACAAACTAATTCAGATGGCCTTAAAATGGAGCAAAACATTAAAATGAAGGTAACAATAAAAGTGCATATAGATCTGTAGTCAAAAGTTAAAGTGTATGGTCAGAACAAATATTTTTATTTATTATTGTTATAGGCAAGGTGGTAGTCAAAACATCTCAATTTATCGTAGATTACGAACCACTTAACTAAAACAACTAATCACGATACAGCCCTAACCTACACAATCATCTAATGCGTGGCTTAGTGCGTTCTGGGTGTTGAAGTTTCTAAGCCAAGCGATGTGTTTACATTTTGTACAAAACTCAACAATACGTTTTCGCTTGCATATTAAAAACATAACGCACCAAACATGTTTAGTTATCTGCTAAAGTTGAAATCAAGTACAATAAAAATATATACTTCATACAGTCATTTGTGGTAACTTTGTATCGGTCAGTGCAACTATAATGTACCACCAGCCTAGTTTAATTTCAAATGAAGTATCGCAGAATATATTAATACAGTTGGGTTCAAAATGTTTTAACGTGTTAATATTACAGTTTGCACAGTGGTCGAATGTCACAAAGGTATTATATAACAGAAAATGCCTGGTACAATGTTACCCCAAAATGGCTACAAGTTGCCCCAAATGACTATCCAAGTGTACGACTAGACTTTGAAGGAACTACATCGGTGCGTATAAAAGAAAGCACGGGAAAACGTTAAAAATGGAGCAAGTTGCGGAGACACGACGTCCGCAGTTATGTAACCGGAGCTGTCGCAGTCGATGACATCATCCAGTCCTCCCTGGCTTGGCCAAGACACCTTCCCTTCCGCATTACGTCGTAGCGAGGCACGACTACACTAGAGGGCGCACACTACTACACCTCCAGCCACATTATTCTCTTATTTTATCAATATTGCATGGCAAATAGTACAAATTAAAACCTGATACATTTTCACGAAACGAATCGGTTTGCTGAACGAGCAAGTGAAAGTGAAATGACGCTGACAAACAGTTATGCACCTATGTCAGTTAGAACTGCCGCAAGAGTATAAATCGATCAAAGCAAAAGTTCAGCACGGTAAAGACAATCAATAATGACAAGAATCTTGCCGTCATCAGCATGCATCAGCAATATTTTTCCAGCGCAGAGAATGTGATTTGTCTGTATACATAATAATGATGGTATTTCCAGTACACCGTAGTAAATGTAAATACTATAATTTGCATTACATACGTGTGATTGACTAATGCATACTTGAGAGTGCCATCATGGTTGTCATGTTAAGTTTTAAACAACGCCACGCGTTTGAAGACGTAAATGTTCGTCGAATCCCTACCTCGTGCCGTTACATTCAAACGGACTTCGCATAACTTGCTTTAATACTGCGTTCGAACATCACCAGCGGTAGATTATATCAGCGTAATTTGTTTCTAAAACTGATGCAGTCACAATTGAAATAGTATACACGCTATAAGTAGAGGTGCATTATGTCAGTGACATAAATAAGTTTCAAGTTAATCCACGTAAATAACTAAATGATAAACAACATTTTAACTGAAATACGTACTGTCTACCAGTTAGTTACCCATAATCTAAAACGTTACTGACTGACGACCATAATTAAGGGATGGAGAGGCATCTACCGCTGGAAATTTAAAGGCAAATTCAATTTGTGTATCGAAATTTCACTGTCAGTCAACCTTAAATGCCGGTTAGTAATAGCCATGAATAATAAGCATATTTCACGTTTTTAAGACGCGAAACCGTAGTTAACTACTTGAGACTAAACTATCATTGAAAGCAAAGATACTTAAAAAATTGCTAATGAACTGTAACTAAGTGTATTTGTAGTAAACAGCTAATTGTTTCATTCAGCTCAAAACAAGCTATTATTGAAACTTGCCGATTGTTAATTTGCTGACAGGTCGTTGTTTCAACACAGTGTACATTCGGGTGTTAAGAGACGTCCGAACGGTGTAAGTGGTGTCAAGTGAGAAGACCCGGCTCGTAACATCCAGAAGAAAAAGTCATACGAATGCTATGTATATCTTAGAATCATATTGCCAATCGAACTGCAACTGGGCCAGGGACGAAATTCTAAATCATTCTGTATCAAACGATGACAATTCTGCGGCCGAATATGAGGCAAATCCAGGCCTACGTCATCCGTTGGATTAAGGGTGTTCAAGTGCGATAAAATCATAATTTTTATATTTTTATGAAATAGTGTTAGTTTTGTGGACGACACTAGTGAATACAGTTTCCTCTTACAAAACAATTTTAGCTCTCATAGTTGTCAAGTCAAAATTTGCTTGTTCTGTTGCCATGCAAATAGAAAAAAAACTGACCTACTTGAATAAAACAATTCACTGTGATATTACATCCCATGAGCTATGCAATAAAGTATTAAAAAGACCATAACGTAATATTTAAATTGCAAAAGTACAGGAAAAAAGTTGACAATTTAGCAAATTTTTTTAAATACAAAAATAGTTCACGGGATTTTTAAAAATACTTTAATACGTAGCCCATAGCATGTTATTTCACTCTGAATATTCACTTACGTGAGTCAATCGGTTTCCACTATTTGCATGGCAGCAGAACATGCCAATTTTGACTTTGACGCACCGTTATGACAAAACTGTGCGAGTTAAAATTGTTTCGTAAGAGGAAACTGTACTCACAAGTATCGTCTACAAATCTAACACTATTTTATACAAATATAAAATTATGATTGTATCGCACTTGAACACCCTTAAGGACACCACGTACCACACGCTTCGAATGCCTTGCAGTATATTCGTAAACATGTAATTTTTACCAAACTATTCCGCTTGTGCCCACTGTACCAATGTACGAAAGAAAACACACTTTGTGCAAAGACGGAATGTCACTGTTAAAACACAATCCTAATTTAAAACAATGTTTCTAAGCCATACAACTAAGCTAATAACGGCCTTTTCAGACTGCTGTACTTCAAAATGTACTAACCGGGTATATGTGAAACTCTGATATAAACGTGCACTGAACTTTGCTACAGACTTCCCACCAACACAATTACATGGTCACCGCTTGAAGCACAATGTATCGGCGGAAATCTTGCACGCTAGTTCAGCATGAGGCTCGTTGGCAATGCGGTATTTGCTGCGCTCTTCAAGGTTGTCCTCAGAGCTCCGTCACGTCTGAGCCTCTAACGTCCAGGTAGGCGGCGCTCTTAAGGGCGTTCACGTGGCGAAAATTCATATTTTATATTTGTACGACATAGTGTTCGTTTTACAGACGTTACTTGTAACTACGTCTTCCGCTTGTAAAACTTTTTTTAAGCTCTCATAGTCTTCCCATAGCAGCATGTCAAAGTCAAACTTTGTAAGTTACGAGAAGATGTTAGTAGGCCTAACAAAAACCAACTGACTTACTCGAAAGACATAATATACACTGAAATTTGATAGTACGGGCAACGTGCTAAAATTTTTAAAACCTCACAAAAAAAAACCATTTTTAAAATACAAAGTAATTGCACTGTGATTTAAAATCTTTTAGCATATGACCCATACTATCAATGTTCAGTGTAAATTATTTCAATCGCGTAAGTCAGTTGGTGTTTGTTATTAGCATGTTCCCGTAACTTGCAAATGTTGACTCTGACATGCCGCTATGGGAAGGCTATACGAGCTAAAAGAAAGACAGTGACAAGTAACGTCTATAAAACTAACACTATTTATTTATTTATGTTTTATTTAAGCTGGCAAGCTTAGGGCCATGAGGCACTCTATTACAACTAACCAGCATTACAATTCACTTGCAAGTATCCCTAATCTCAGTAAAAGTTACAATATAGTTACAGTTTAATATTAAATTAATTAAATTACATAGTTATGGATTATTACAAAACTATTAAATACAATTGTTGTGTAACATATTGCAACATGACGTCTACTAATACTAATTTTAAGGGAAAAAAATCACAAAAACTGCAAATTATAACTTAACTAACATAGTAATTACATACACTATGTCGTGCAAATATAAAATTATACGTTTTACCACGTGAACACCCTTAAGAGGGCGTGGTACATAATTCAACGCTCAAATCATTAATCTATAACTGTAGGTTTTTAAAGCCTATTTTGGACAATTAAACAACAGCAATCCTAGACAATAGTTTTAGCTAACGTTTTGAACAAAATAGTTTCCAGTGTTACGAACTTCTGAGGCACAATCTCTGACGCCGGAACCTCGTGCATTTAACTGCGGTGCAAGAAATCACGCGTAACGAATTAGTAATTCTGGATAAATATTTACTCATAAAGTTGGCAAATACCATTGTCTAGGATTGTCACTGATTATTTTATCCATATTGGCTTCGAAGAAAGCGTAGAAATCAATAGATGTTTCCAGCGTATATTTATCTACCACACACTCTTTAAGGGGCCTCCCTACCTGAACTTCAAATACGCTACAGCGAGACACCGGCTATTATTTTTTTTACGAAACTATTAAACGCACATTATATACGTACGCTATATCTACGAAAAGAACACACACTTCAAACTATGTCGTAATAGTTCTAAAAATTCGGCCCGTTTATTAGAAATTTCCTTTTGGATCACTCTAAATGGCCAAAAATGGAAAGACTGACGTATCCAGAAAAATAACAATCGGATCCGAAAAAAAAAAAAACACTATAGAAACAAGGGTTAGAATTTAAACTATGCTGGCAACAAATAAAATAATGTGGTCACCTCTTAAAGTCCCACAGGAAAAAGGATAATAGTGAAGAACTATGCGCCATCTTGGTAAGGAGAGGCGATAATACGTTACATACGTCCGTCTCTTACTGCTCCTGCCTCTCACACAGACACGGCCTAGGGCAGCCCCTTGATGGGGAGTGTTACACAATTTTACTGCATTTTCAGTTTTGAGCCATAACATTTATTCAATTTGTATTATCAAAATTTTTCCCTTCGCAAAATCATAGGATATATTCTTAGTAAACTGCTTGACATAAATAATAATGGAAGCTTTCCCCCTTGAGAGTAATTTGGACCTTTTTTTTTTTTCCCCCGTTTGACGGCCGGAAACGGGGAGGTGATACGTCGACTCCAATACGTGTGTCAAACACCACTCCGCCTCTATAGCGCAGAGTAGGCTACTAACTAGTGTGCAGTGGCTTCGTACAAAGTGTTATTCAATGGGACTTTAAGCCATGTTCCTACTATTTTACGTGTGGAAAGTGTGTGTTAAAGTCTTAACGCAGATTTAGTTTTACGATTGCGGCTGGTATTTTTCCAGCTACAACAATTCCAAAAACTTTTTTTCTTACCACTTTTGACACACAGATAATCAAGTTTTTTTAACAAGTGGGCAGTATTTTTAAAACGACA
Source organism: Medauroidea extradentata (assembly GCA_003012365.1). NCBI lineage: Eukaryota > Metazoa > Arthropoda > Insecta > Phasmatodea > Phasmatidae > Medauroidea > Medauroidea extradentata. The sequence goes on along the minus strand of PNEQ01027688.1, from coordinate 5,083 downwards.
GAGACATAGCCTGAGAGTACTTGCTTTTCGTAGATAAACGCCACGTTTAATAGTTATTTAAAAATTACTTTTCGTGCCACGCTAAAGCAGTGCTCATGCGCCATGTCAATCTTGCTCTTAAATGTTCTGGTAATATGTCGATATCTTACCAGAAAGTCCAAAGATATAAGCTATGTTCCCAGGTTCACTAATACGTCACTGATTGCAATCCAAGAGTGGATCTAATAGATGTAACATCGGTACCAAAAGGAACACATGAATGTTGCCTGGGAGACAGCTTCACAAGTCACGTGCTGTCCACACAAGCAGATACAAATTATTGCCGCCCAAAAAATTCCATTACCAGGTGTTGACATTCAATTGTATGGACTGTCGTGACTTTCGGCTGAAACTACGGCCCAGAATAGACATTCACTCGCGAAAATCGCCAAGTTGCAGAGTCTGCAGCACTAACAAGAGATGTGCGGAAGAAGCAGTTACGGGTTGGCCTTGTCAAGTTCCCCCTTCGACCTCCACTGCTACTTTTACCGGGCCTCAAGTTTCTCTTCCGGGAAGAGCGGAAGATGGATGGAGCCTCTTCCTTGTCTGAATGGGCCTTGACGGACAACGCTACAGCTTGACAGGAAATCTGTGAATCATTACTATCCACACCACGCGAATCCTTGGCTAAATGAAGACGAAAATGTAAGTGGCACAATGCTGTGCGACGAGACTGTATGTGCACAACGTGGCAACACTGGACGGAGAAAGTCCTCTCTAGCGCTGTACGACCAAGTATATTTCACGTAGCCTTTGTTACGTCACGTAGACGTAGTATTGTGTTTGGACTGCTCCGTATTATAACCTGCATCGATAATATGCAGATCAGAACAGTAGTAGTAAGAATATATATGACAAGATGAGTATTCATGGATATACGCCATTGCTTGCGAATGTTGCCAAGTTGCAGATAAACCCACAAAAACATAAAAATTCAAAGAAAAATCATTGGCCGAGCTAGAAGCAGGTCCTTCCCCTATATAAGACCTTTGTTTTTCCAGTCGTTACAGTCAGTTTGTTCGTGATCGTCTGACAGTTCGTGTGCCTGAAGACGGGAACAGACTTCAGTTCCCGAAACGTCGCATCTGTTGTTGTCGAAGAGAACCTGCTATCTTCGTCTGTGTTGTTTTCGTTGTGCTTTCTCACCTATAATCTTCTGTCGCTGTGTTCATTTGTGATGTCCTCGTCGTTTTTTGTCCATCATCGTTGTCATGTTCATATACTTTGTTCTATATATATATATATATATATATATATATATATATATATGTTTTTTGTTAGCCTCTATTATCATATTCTGACTATATTCCTATTCTGGAATTATTTATGTGTGTGTTGACAACGACCATATCTGGTCTAATTTAATTTTTTCTTAATTATGTTGCATTTTTTATTTTCTTCGTATTTTTATGTTTTTGTGGGTTTATCTGTGACTTGGCAACACTCGCAAGTAATGGCGTATATCCATGAATACTCATGTTGTCATACATCCCCATTGCAAAGATCTTTCAAAGATCATAATATTATATATGTGTGGAGCGCAAGAGGGGACGAACTACAGGGCTATGATGCTACATCGTGCACATAAAATGTCATAGTATATTTCGCCAATAGCATTATCGTCTCCAATTCAGGCCAGGATTCGCGTGGTGTGTGTATTATTCCTCATTATCTGGACAGCCTGTACTCACCGAGAATAGTAGCACAACTGTAACACTCCGCTTCGATACCAGACTCCGGCCATCCAGAATTCGTTTTTCCATTGTTCCTGACATTTATGTACGCGAATACTGGGAACGTCCCGTAAGGGGCCTCCCTACCTACGCTTCAAGTCACGGCTATTCTTTTTTGGCGAAACTATTTAACGCGCGTTGTATTTGTATATCTACGAAAAGAACACACACTTCAAACTTTGTCGCTACAGTTGTAAAAATTCAGAACGTTTAAAATAGAAACATTATTTCCTGGCCTCTCAAAATGGCATATAAATGGCTTTTCCAGACTACCGTATCTAAAAGAATAACAACCGGATTAAAAAAAAAAAAAAAAAACATAACTATAGAAACAAGCGTTAGACTTTGAACTATACTACTTACAAATAAAATAATGTGGTCACTGTTTAAAGTCTGGTAGGAAAAAGGATAATAGAAAAGCACTGCACGCCAGCTGAGTGGCTGCGCGGAGAGGCGATAATGTATTACTAGAGATCTCAGGTTCATTGACCTATATGCTAGCATCCAAGAACATGTGTGTATCTGCTCACTGGCTGCTCGACGACGAAGTGATATGGGCCTGCATTTACTTGCTCTGTACTATTGGCTAAGAGACTTCCAGGAAGTGTCAGATAAGTCACGGGCCAATTGCGACATTGGCACGAAGTTACAGTTGCTGGAATTATAGCTTGGGACCAAAAGGAAACGAGAAATTTTCAGGACTCTACACATTACGTACGTCGGTCAACGGAAACCTTACTGCTCCTGCCTCACACGCACAAAAGCAGCCTATCTAGGGAGACTCCTTAAGATATACCATGGTCTATTCCGCTTTCAGTTCCTCCCCTTGTTTACAGATATGTGTCACCGTCTGTAATAACCTCTATGTCGACGATACGTAAAACTTAATAAAATAAAACTAGATACGCCATGCTATCAAGAGAAAATTACAATGTAAAGAACAAACCAAAGAAGTGCGGTGCAATCGGTGTGGGATTGCTGAATAATGCCACAGCAAAGTGTTGCCAGGAAACTCATTTTACACACACGATCTGGTGGTGTATGACCTCAGGAGTAGGAGGAGTAGGACAAGTTAGGACAAGTTAGGACAAGTCATTCCGTCAGCGGTGACTTCTTTGCACGTATTCATGTTATGAATTAAACTTCTTAACTTTGACTTTAACTGTATTTTGTAAGTGTTGGTTGTTTAGTCCGTTATGGTGGTTTACGGTGTGATGTTTGCTGAACAATGAGAGCGAAGATATTGCCAAGACTGATGGCGAGATATCCGACCAGCCTACTTGCGGTTGTGGTATGCAATTGGTCAATAATAAGGACGACTTTCGCCACCGCCTCCGTATACAAGGGTCTCGAATGACGTGGTGTGTTCCGTGCGTCAGAAACTAGACCATGAGAGTGGGGGCGCGATCTCATAGTTTTATAGCACACTAACAAATGCAACAGCTGGTTCGTGACAGTAAAGACAACTCCCAAGTTACTTCGGAGGAAATTTATACATCGAGACTCATTATGAACACGACTGTTTCAGTCGATTCAGTCAAAAGTCCCTGTTAAATACATGAAATGTTTTTTATTTGCATGTATTAGTTTTTTTCATGTATTAGTATAACGAACTACTTAAATTCGGATAATGGGCATTTAGGAGAACAGTCAATAATTTGACTGGGGTAGTTTCGTGATAGCTGCAGTAGCGTAAATAGGTGACGTGTAATGATCAAGAAATGGAGAACAATAAATAATAGGGCATTAAGTATATTAAAAGCAAGAGTAGATGATTGTGCAGTCAGCCTGACCCTGAGTGAAGGGGAAGAAAGGGGTCGTCAAACAACGTAGGCCAGCGAAGAAACATGCAGCTCCTCATGACGGCTCGCGACAATGGTCTTACAATAAACCGCGTGGCCCGGAGCATTCGCACAGTGAATCATGGGTAGTTCTAGTTGGCTACAAGCAATTCTGACGGCTCCGTTTGCATGGGTGGAAGGTTTATTTTATTAGTCTGAAAATAACAGAAACCATGGACATGGACGGGTTTGCTAAATCTTACACCAAATGTTGAAGCCTCGCCTACATATATAAATATAGATCATTTAGTGTTTTTCACGTTTTTAAGTTAGTAATACCAGATTTCATACTTTCCGAGGCTACATTTGAAATGAAAACGAGTGCACTTTTCTTATGTTTGCCTTCTAGGAAAGACTGGACTGGAGTTAAATAACTTAAATCTACTGTTTACAGACACTTTTCTCAGAATACAAATGTCATTAAGAGAATGCTCTCGTGATACAGAATATAACAAATAGTGCACACTTAGCCTAGACGCAAACGCTGTCATATATAGAGCATTTTCTTGGCAAACTAATCAATATTTCATAAACACACGAATACTGAGAAACTGTGTCCCACAGTGAAAGATAATACTAACGGATGTAGCCCTACACAGTAGGCACTAGGTGCCGCACTTGAAGTAAGGAAACAGGCAGGCGATAAACGCTAGGCTGGCTAGCGCGTCAACAACCACATCGCCTTCACGCGCGAGGCAAACGGTGTGCAGAGTTTTTATAGTTGGCTTTTTTCCTACGAGACTTTTAGAAGATGACCCTGTTTTTTTATTTACGGAAAGTTCGTAGTAAAGTCCAGCGCGTGCTTCTGCACTTTTGTTTTACAATTCCGGCTGATATTTTTTTACGTGACAACAGTCTGAAAAAGCCAGTTTTAGCCATTTTAAGGACCCTGAAACCATGTTTCTAAACATGATAAAAAAAACAGAGAAGTACAGTTTTAAATGTGTTTACTTTTCGTAGATAGAGATATGGAACGCGTTTAGTAGTGTTCCTTAAAAATACTTTCATATAAAACGCTGCAACAACATTCATGCGCCAGGTGCATAAGACTCATAAAATTGTATGGGTAATAAAAGCGGTCCTGGGCCCTGTTCCACAATCCCTTGTAAATTAATATTATTAGATAAACAACTTGTAACTTGTAGATTTGTGTTCCACAATGCTTTGCCATTAGTTTCAAATTAACAACTTGTAGAATTGAAATTACAAGTTTATTTGCAGTGATTTTACAAGTAGATGTTCCACAATAACTGGCAGTGAAATGAAACTTTTAAAATAAGCTGTAATATTGGTAAATATTCTACAAGTGTCGGGAAACTTGTAATTTGTTATTTTATATTGTTGAAGTTTGTGTGTACTTGAACAAGTATGATAGATAACCTACTTTTTGATTCTTCAAGTGAAGATGATGAGCCAATCCCAAGAAAGAAAAATTTTAGGGTTAGACAAAATTTTGCATTTGAATCAAGA